>JAFIRS010006900.1:0-30611 GCA_018342105.1 Gonioctena quinquepunctata | reverse complement strand
TCTGGAACGAAAGAACGTAGTACTAGTAGTTGTGAATAATAGTTATCGTTGTAGAACTTGTTTTTTCTTGAACTGGTGGAAAATCAGCATAAGTTGTTTTCTGAAAGTAGAAAAAATAGTATTAGTTGATGTAGATTCAATAACTGTAAATAATAAAGAAATTGATATTTTAAAAATTTTCTAACTAGTAGAAAATTATTGAATATGAATTTAGGAATGTTGTTATGTTATGAAAAACCAGTTATATATTTCAAAAAGGAAAAACTCATAAAAAGAATAATTAATAAATAGCTATTAGTTTCAAGAGATCAACTGGTGACCTGCTTGCTTACGTCTCACATATATGGCAGCTATCTATTGAAAAGTATGGAGAAACTTTAGCTGTGGCATTAGATATCTCAAGGCGTTCGATCGAGTTTGGCACCGGGACTCCTGTAGAAGCTTCCGTCTTATGGCTTGCCCCTCAGCTGTTCTCTGCTTGCTAGTTTTCTCTCAAACAGGTCTCTCAATAGCAGTGGTCGATGGGTTCATCTGACACTCTACTCATAAATGCTGGTGTTCCGCAAGGATCATTCTCGCACCAACACTATTTCTACTTCACATCAACGACCTGTTGAAAGCAACTTCATGTCCAGTACACAGCTTTGCCGATGATAGTATTACCCTCCATACCGCTTTTCTCTTCAGGGCCCTGTATCCAGCCCGTGAAACCAGAAATGAACGAGGAATAAATGTTAATAATATAAATATGGACTTAGCAACAATTCTCGAATGGGGATCTAATAACTTGGTAGAATTCAATGCAAACAAAATACAAGCATGTCTTTTCTCTAGAAAAGCCGATCTGACTGTGCCTAACATAACTTTGTCAGGAGTAACCATACCACTGAAGCCATCCATATCGATGCTTGGTATTACTATCAGCAATAACCTTTCCTGGGAAAATCACGTGAGGTCCATTGCCAAAAGTGCATCCCAAAAACTTGGTTTTCTGTTTCGTGCCAAGAGCTATTTCACTCCCAGTCAGCTGCTTATGATCTATAAGGCACAGATCCGACCTGTCCTGGAATACTGTTCCCATATTTGGAGTGCGGCACCTAAAGATATCCTAAGGCTATTGGATTCTGTCCAAAAAAGGGCAATTCGTCTCGTCGGTGATGCCTCGCTTACAAACTCGCTCACTTGTCTGGAACACCGTAGAAAAGTTGGCGATTTGTCTCTATTTTATAGATATTTTCATGGGCGATGCTCTTCTGAAATATCAACAATCGTTCCTGCTTTGGCAGTCTCTTCGAGATTAACCCGTCAAGTTCAGTCATCACACCCCTTCGTGGTCACTTTGGAGACCTGCAGAATATCACTTTCCAAAGACTCGTTCATCCAACGAAAGCGAGGTTTGGAACTCATTCCTAGGGAGGTTTCCCCGAGCATACAACCTTCAGAAATTTAAGCGAAACCAATCCTCCTTCTTTCCCTGGTCCACGATGTTTCTGAACATTACAGGATATCCCTTTTCGTGGGAACCAGAAAAAAAAAAAAAAAAAAAAAAAGCCAGTGAACAAAAATTGGACTTATAAGCCAAGGAAAAGTCTCACCAACAAAATATCGGCGAGTATAATTTTGATTTTACAAATTTCAAACTGAGCTAAGAGGGAACATTTGGTTCCATCGAGCCGGATTATCAGTGAAAAAAGTCAATTCATTATAAATATATATCGATTTGGTTTTCTTGTCTCTTCTGGACAGCCTTTTCAGAAAAACATTGAAAACACGGGTCGGTCGGTGAACAGTTTTTTGTTGAGGTTGTCGCGTGGAGAGTACAAGGTTGTCGGATTATCAAAAATACGGAGTTTTCAGAAACAGTTTATTTATTGGTTCAATTGGATTAGGAAGCGGTTTCAATCGATTTGAACTGATTTGTGTTTTCCTTCATTTTGCGGATATAATTGCATATTATCTTTTGAAAGAATGACTACCTCAGAAAGGGAATTGAAAAAAATTATAGCCAAATACAAAAGTTGTACGATTTGAGTAAAGATTTGTCAACGGAATCGGTAAAACGGAAGTTTCAGACTTTAATGATAACTTACGAGGAAACAAAAAGTAACATCTATTCGGTGTTGGATGAAATTAATGATGTACAATTTGAAATAAATGAAGACTACACACCAGATTACAAGGCGATTCAAACAATTAATGAACTTTGTTCTTACATTCAAATGGCAGCGGAAAGTATTAAGTTGCCTACCAATATTCCATTAAGTAGTGCAGGTTCTGGTGCTAGTGGCGGCAGTGGTGCCCCATCATTACGTAGTTCTTTAAAAATCCCACATCCAAGTTTACCAGAATTTCATGGGGAAATTCGTCAGTGGGAAACATTTCATGCTGTTTATAAGAGCATGGTTCATTTGAATCCAAATTTGACAAATCTGGATAAGGTTCACCTTCTAGTCGGCTGCCTAAAGGGTCCTGCGCAAAACATGTATGCGGGGGTTGCAATTGTTCCGGATAATTATGATATAATATATAAAACTTTGTGCGATAAGTATGAAAATAAACGTATGTTGGCAAGCACATATTTACAACAAATTATAGAGTTTGAATCGCTTAATAACGAGTCGGAGAAAAATCTAAACACATTTTTGGAGCAATTTGATACATCGGTATCGGCATTGAAAAATTTGAATTTACCGGATTTAACAGATTTTATATTTACATATGTAGCCTTATCTAAACTTGATAGTGACACAGTTGGGGGGTTTGAAACGGATCAAAGGGGAGCGGATATTCCTTCCTATCAAAACTTAATAAAATTTATTGAAGGTCAAACACGGATTCTTCACTTGAATAAAACTCCTACGAGTACGGGCGGAAAATCGGTGGTTAAAAGTTTCTTCGTTACTGACAATAGACACACAAAATATAACAATCATTGTGTATATTGTAAAAAATCATCACATTATTTAGGGCGCTGTGAAAAATTCAAGCAACTCACTCCCAATAAGAGATATGAAATAGTGAGAGATAACAACTGGTGTTTTTTGTGTTTATCTTCGGCTCACGGAGTACGAAATTGTCCTTCAGAAAGATATTGTGTTATGTGTTCCAAAAAGCATCATGTTTTATTACATTTTGTAAGAACCCGGCAAGATCAAGAGCTATCACGGAGTAATAATAATACAGAAAGGGATGATGATCCTGCAACGCCTAATAATACAGGGACTCTTCAGGAAAGTGTTGAGACACATTTATGTTCTGCTTTGACTGGAAATAATGGTTCAAATTATACAAATTTATTATCTACAGTGGTAGTTTCAGTGGTGAATAGTTGTATTCCCAAGAGCACGGCTCGATTCATCCTAGATACCGGGAGTCAGGCGAACTTATTAACAGTAAATTTTTGTAAAAAATTGGGATTGACTGTTTCCAAATATTTCTCGTCAGTGAATGGTTTAGGTGGAAATAAACAATTCGTACGGGGGAGTACCACCCTTACAATTGCATCACGGTATGATTCAAGCAAAAAATATACTATAAGTTCACTTTTGGTGGAAAGATTACCGATCTATTGCCAAAAGTGTGTGTAGATGTTAGTGTGATTCCGGGTTTAGCGGGTATCTGTCTGGCTGACAATAATTTTGATAAACCTGGAGAAATACATGGCATAATTGGAGTTGAACTTTTCGGGATGATTTTGGGGAAACATCGGATATCAGGGGTAACGAGTACTCCAGTCGCGGTAGAAACAGAATTTGGATATGTGGTAATGGGGAAAATTCCAGTGTGGTCCAGGGAAGAAAATCCTTTGGCATACTTTTCTTTGCAAGAAAATCAATCTATTGAACATCTATTAACTTAATTTTGGGAAGTAGAACAGGTGCCAAATAAACCTTTATTAAATCCTGAGGAAATAGAGTGCGACAAAATTTATAATTCGACATATAGTAGGGACGAAACAGGACGTTTTACAGTGGTGTTACCTTTTAAAATTTCGCCGGAGAGTTTGGGTGATTCGAGGACTCATGCACAATTTCGGTTGGTTTCTTTGGAAAAACGGTTAACTAGGGATTCAGATTTACGCGTTTTGTATAATAAAGCGATGCAAACGTTTTTGGATAATGGTCACATGGCTTTAGTGACAAAAGAAAATATAAATAATTTCTAATTAAAATCCCATTGAGTGAACAGGCTCTTTCTTACTGTGAGGGCAGTGGACACAACTTTACCACCGGTCGCGTAAAAATGCCTTTGCTCGTTTTTAAAGTTACGTTACGCACAACCCCGTCGCTACCCGGGTGAACCGCGGTAACTACAGCTAACGGCCAATGCAATGGAGGTGCGTTGTCCGTTTTCAAAATTACAACAGTTCCTACCGCGATATTAGGGTGTTGATTATTCCATTTTGGGTGATTCGAGGACTCATGCACAATTTCGGTTGGTTTCATTGGAAAAACGGTTAACTAGGGATTCAGATTTACGCGTTTTGTATAATAAAGCGATGCAAACGTTTTTTGGATAATGGTCACATGGCTTTAGTGACAAAAGAAAATAATAATGAGGTGGCTTATTATATGGCGCACCATCCGGTAATCAAATTAAGTAGCACTAGTACACCGGTTAGAGTTGGGAGAAAACAACCAAAAAGATAGTCGTAAGGGGTGACAAGCTTGTTATTCCACCGAATATTAGAGAGCTCATTAAATTAAAAAATTCCGAAAGGAAGAAATGGCAAACAACTAGGAACCCACGCCACAAGGAGCACTTCCTAAGGCTGGGAGGTGAAATTAGTGAGCTCATAAATGAGCATATAAATAACAGGTGGAATCTTAAGCTTGAGAACCTTAACGTCAGGGACCATTCACTGTGGGACACGGCGAAAGGTTTCCAAAGGAAAAGAGAGCCAATTCCCGCTATAGTGGGTGGCCCCGGGCGTTCGGCGACAGAACCCTTGGAGAAGGCTGAATTGTTCGGGGAATACTTCAGTAGTGTTCACGTCATAGATGCTGATAGCACTGACGAACACAGGAGAATAACTAATGCTGCAAACTATATTAGAGAAACGCCCCCGGCAATGTTGATACCCTCAGAACTACAGAAAGTACTTACAAGCTACGAAGAAGTACTGGGGGCGATCAATAAGTTGCCGAGGAACAAGGCACCGGGCCTCGATAAGTTGGACGCCGTCCTGCTCAAGAATCTCCCGCGAAAGTCATTAGTCCAGCTGATTTACATTATTAATGCGATCATCAAATGGCAGTATTACCCAGACTGTCTGAAGAAAGCAGAAAACATTCCTCTGTTAAAACCAGGCAAGAACAAAAATAGCATCGACAGTTACAGGCCTATTTCGCTTCTCAGCGTGGTGGCCAAGGTAGTCGACAAGATCCTTCTGAGTCGTGTTGTGAGTTCTGAGGAGAGTCGGAAAATCATCCCGCCTGAACAATTCGGGTTCAGGAGAGGTCACTCAACTACCTCGCAAGTAGCCCGGGTTGTTCACGGGGTGAAGGAAGCATTCCACAGGGACCACAACACAGTTATGGTTCTGTTGGACACAAAGAAAGCATTTGACACGGTCTGGATTGAAGGGCTTATCATTAAAATGGCAGAGGCAGGCATGCCTTTATACCTAACGAAAATCCTGGATTCGTACCTGAGTGGGCGGACTTTTAGGGTTAATGTGAATGGAATTATCTCGCCAGAGCATACAGTTGGAGCAGGGGTCCCACAGGGGTCTTCCCTGTCACCAATCTTGTATTCCCTGTATACATATGACTTTCCGACCTTCGCTCGGACGAGTACGGCTATGTTCGCGGACGACACCGCGATCTATGCCCACTCGTTCCAGAGCGAAGTGGCCGCTAGGCAGCTCCAGATTCATCTGGATCGGTTGGTCATGCCATATATGGGGAAGAACAAGATTAAGCTTAACTCGGAGAAAACCGAAGTCATCAACTTCACGAGGAAACTCACAAATGTGAAGATCCTCGGGAAGTTGAGGATTGGAGAAAGCAAAGTGACGGAGAAGCCCTCAGTGCGATACCTGGGAGTGCAGTTGGACAAGCGTATGAGCTTGCACAAGCACATAGGGCTGGCATTACAGAGGGGAGCGGCCGCGATAAAGCGAACGTATCCCCTCATTGCACGTAATTCCAGCCTGTCATTAGATAATAAGCTTCGGATATATAAGCAAATTATTAGACCGGCTATAACATACGCTTGCCCGGTATTTTGTAGCCTTTCCAAGACGCAGATGTTGAGACTAGAAAGGTTGCAAAACAAAGCACTCCGTATTGTTACGAATAGTAACAGATACATCCGGCTGGATGATCTGCGCGAGATAGCAAATGTAGAAAAACTCGAAGACTTCATAATTAAAATATCAGATAAATTTTATAGATACCACATCCCTAAGAGTCCGCTCACAGCAGTAATTACTAATGTGCGAGCCGACCAGAGAAGAAAGCATGGGGTAATATATCAAAACCTAGAGCTCTACAGGGAGATAGAGTAGGAACCACTCACATAAAGTTCGAAACACGAATAAAAACAATAATATGAGCCCAATTGGGTAATACCAAAAACATAATTCCTACCAGCTGGTTTTTATTAATTTTTCCAGACAGAATAAAGCCTAATTGCAAATAGTTTACCTGAAATCTAGTTTCTAATTTTTATATAAATTAAATAACCGAAGGACGCATAAGCCTAGGCAGGAGGCGTCCAGATAAATTATTAATCAAAACATAACCAAGCTTATGAAACCGTCAGGCACCTGCTAACAGCAGCAGGGGCTGTCCCTTCGCCCCACTAGGAGGGCAAGGCGACAGTCAATTAGTCCCCCCACAAAAGCCACAATCTTCCCTCCCCTTCCCACTCACCACCCGAAGGAGAAACAGGAAGTTGAATGTATATAGTGTAAATAGTCATTAGTTTTAGTTATGTAAGAAACATGTGTATATAAAGATAATAAAGTACTTTTGGATTGGATTGGATTGGTTAGAGTTGTACTAGATGCAAGTGCGCCCTGTGATAATCATGTTTCACTAAATGACATATTATACAACGGCCCTAAATTACAAACGGATATTGTTTCGTTACTTCTAAATTTTCGGTTATTTCGGATTGCTATGACGTCAGATTTAAAAAAAATGTATTTGCAAATGAAAGTTGTTCCGGAACATTGGCGGTACCAAAGATTATTATGGCGGTTTGATCCTGAGCTTTCGCGCCAAAATGAAGAGTTAGAAACTTTAATTGTTAAAAGTGCGGACATTTACGATCCTTTTTTTAGTCTAATGGAGAGGTTTTCTTCGTTTTAAAAAATTTTACGGATTACGGTTTTTGCTCTACGTTTCTGTAAAATACTTGCAAGAAGAAAAGGTTTAATGTTAGCAAGTGAATTACAAAAGGCGGAAATATTTTTAGTCAAAATAGTACAGACATTTTAAGTCTGAATTGATGCTATTGAATGAAAATAAAAAATGCATTTCTAATTTAAAGAGGTTGGACCCTTTTGTGCATGATGTGTTGCTTAGGGTCGGGGGTCGAATTGGGAATTCTAACTTGGGATTCTCTAAAAAACATCCGTACATATTACCGGCTAAAGATGTTTTTACGGAAAGACTTGTAGATTTTTATCATAAAATATATTTACATACCGGTGCTTATTTATTAGAAACCATATTACGTCAAAAATATTGGATTTATGGCGGAAGAAATTTGATCAGAAGTCGTATTCATAAGTGTAATCGTTGTTTTAGGTTGAAACCTAAAATATTAGAGCCATTGATGGCTAGTTTACCATCACTACGGGTGCAAGAAGCCAAGTCTTTCACCAACACTGGGGTGGACTATTTTGGGCCGGTTAAAATTTCTTTAGGCAGGCGGAAAAATTCTCTAATATATAAGGGTTATGTGAGTCTGTTCATTTGTATGTCTGTCAAGGCAATACATTTAGAGCTGGTTAGCTCTTTGTCCACTAATCATTTTCTACAGGGATTTAAAAGGTTTATCTTTCGGAGAGGCCCTGTGTGTGCTCTATATTCGGATAGAGGCACTAATTTTGTCGGCTCTAAATCGGTTCTTGCTGATATCAATAACTTTGTTAATTTTCCAGAATATATTAGTGCGTTTGAAACGGAGCTTGGGGTTCAAGGAATCGAGTGGCATTTCAATAGCCCTTCCGCACCCGAACAAGGAGGTTTATGGGAAAGTAATGTCAAGGCCGTCAAAAATCACATTTACCGGGTCATCGGAGACCAGTTACTAACCTACGAAGAATTTTCAACATTGTTGACGGAAATCGAAGCACTTTCAAATTCACAGCCCTTGTGCCAGTTATCAGCGGATCCAACTGCCCCAGAGGCTTTAACTCCCGCACATTTTTTGACATTGGCTCCTCTACGCGGTTTTCCTTCTGAAAAGGTCGATAATATTCCTGTCAACTGGTTAGACAGATTTCAACTGGTCGATCGAATGGTTCAAGATTTTTGGAACCGTTGGAGGTTGGAATATTTAAGTAGTTTAAAAATTCGTAAAAAATGGAATAATCAACACCCTAATATCGCGGTAAGAACTGTTGTAATTTTGAAAACGGACAACGCACCTCCATTGCATTGGCCATTAGCTGGAGTTACCGCGGTTCACCCGGGTAGCGACGGGGTTGTGCGTAACGTAACTTTAAAAACGAGCAAAGGCATTTTTACGCGACCGGTGGTAAAGTTGTGTCCACTGCCCTCACAGTAAGGAAGAGCCTGTTCACTCAATGGGATTTTAATTAGAAATTATTTATATTTTTTTTCTTTTTATTTCCAGATGGTCTGGAAATGGGTCATGGATCTAGAGTGTAGATATCAATGATAATGCTATAATTTATTAATTTTGGTTATTTAAGCATCTGAGTGTTATTTTTTTTCTTTTTTCAAATGCGCTGAAAAATAAACGTTTTTCAAGGTCGGGGGTATGTTCTCGCCCTTTGTTATATTTAGTTAAGTAAAGAAAAACTATAGACACAGTCCGGCAGCATTGTATCTCTCCGCTGGCGAGAGAGTGGAAAAACAATAATTCAGTACCATCTAAAAGTAAGTGCACATCGGGCTGTACAGGTTTCGGCGGTTTTTTAGCTGTTCTAAAAACTCTGTAACGGTGCTAGGTTCGGCTAGCTGGTCCTTTCGATTGACGAAATTGTGAAATTGCTCATACTTCCTTATCCCAACTTTCCTTCCCAACCATGTTTACCCAGTGAACAAAACTTGGACTTATAAGCCAAGGAAAAGTCTCACCAACGAAATATCGGTGAGTATAATTTTGATTTTACAAATTTCAAACTGAGCTAAGAGGGAACACCACCTATCTATATTAAACTATAGACCAATAACTATCCCATGTGCAATGAGCAAAGTGATAGAAAAATGCATTTATAATAAATTATTTCCATTTCTTATGAAATATTAAATCATAACTGATTGTCAAAACGGCTCATATCCTGGCAGATCAACGGAGAACTTCATGGAGTATGTATACAAATACATGGACTCCGGTAAATACGTTACAGCGCTTTTCTTTGATCTGTCGAAAGCATTTGACTCGATTGATCTCACTATTGTTAACCGACGAAACCAAAAAGGAGGAGGTTCTCTATTCGACGCGTATATATATATTTTTTTATGTACGATCACGCACAACTTTTCACAGAGCCGTTCGATTCCGATGATTCTTTTTTCATTAGATAGGCTGTATTCGAAGTTGGTCCCATTCCAATTTGACCAACAAAATCGATCCCTAAGGGTAGCAAAATGAAGAATATTGCTCGTTCACCCTCTAAATTTTGGTCCGTTAACCGATTCTATCGGTCATAACTTTGTAGTGGGTTCTCCGATTTGGATGATTCTTTTTTTTATCAGAAAGGGTATACTTCATAATTGATGATATTCCAATTTGGAATGAAATGATCTACCCCTATGGGTAGAAAAATAGGGGATGATTTTGCACTTTTGAACACACACACATATGTAGTTTACATTGACAGACCCTCCTACATCGGCCAAAATGATTACATTCTATGAAAAGATGAAATTACATACAAAGTGATGAAATCAACTAACCAGAACTTCCAAAATCAATTTATATTATATAACAATAAATAGTTAAAATAGAAAATCATATTATTTAAGAGTTAACAGTTGAAGTAAGCTAGGTAAGTAAGTATCTTGGAAGTAAGTAGGTAGTAATAGGTAGATTTCAGCAACAAAAATTGAAAAAATAAAAACTTTTTAACAAAAAATTAAACCGACGAAAAAATCAACTAAAAGCAAAAAATAAAATAAACCTTCTTGGTCTAAATGATAATTGAGCTCCTAAACTAATGTGAGTAACTGATTTTGAGTCGGCGCCAAACAAACTAGCAATTGAATTAGGTAAAGCGTAAAATGATGGCAGCGAGATGCATAGCGGCGTTTTGATTACTTCTTTCAAAGTAATATAATGATCTTCGATAATTGTTTGTATGGTGCCGACTCAAAATCTGTTATAATAATAATAAATAATGTTTATTCAGGTTCAGATCACAAAAGGTAACAAGAAGGTAATACATAAGCTGAATAAACATGGTAGAAACCACAGAAGCATCACATGTTGCTTGTATGTGGAGAAAATATATTCAAAGCAAAATTGAAATATTGTATAAAGTTCATATAAATATTGAATTTTATTACAGTTAAAAAAATAAAAATAAAGAATGGTGAAGATGAATTCGCATATAAAAGTTAATATAATAGCCTGAATATCTATTTTAATTTGTTTAATAAATAAATTTGAGATTTGAGATAGCAGACAGATAATATGAAAAATCAAACACTGAATCCAAGTAAAAATGGTAATGGTTGAGTATATAGACAACATTCAGTCCGAATACAATTATATACATATACATTTGAAAGAAGGTAATTAAAGATTAAAAGTTCCACAAGTTACTCATATTAGTTTAAGAGCTCAATTATCATTTAGACTGAAGAGGTTTATTTTATTTTTTGCTTTTTCAGTTGATTTTTTAGTCGGTTTAATTTTTTGTTGAGAAGTTTTTTGTATGATAAACTCTATGCGATAGGCATCAGAGGAAATATTCTCTCATGGATAATATCATATATCACTTTCCGGAAAATAATAGTTAGTATATCGGACGCAAATTCAGATTTGTATGACGTTGACTTTGGAGTTCCACAAGGCTCGGTCCTAGGCCCACTAATATTTTTACTATTGGTTAATGACCTACCCTTTTTCTGATAGCTGGTAGCATTGAGGAACTACAAGTCAAACTGAACGCAGTCTCTAATAGGTTCATTGCATGGTGTTAACAAAATAAATTAATTGTAAATGCTGACAAAACAGTACTGATTACGTTCTTTGGGAAAAAAAGTGAACAGTTTGATAAAAGTTAATGTAAACGATGAAATCATTAAACCATCTGAAGATACGAAGTTTCTAGGTATATATATATATATTGATTCAGCGTTGAAATGGGATAAGCAAATTAGTCAGGATTGTAAAAGACTAAATAGTAGTTTTTATGCTATTCTTCAACTCAAGAATATCTCAGACGGAAAAACACTGTTAAATGTCTATTATGCAATGGTACACTCAATACTTATGTATATCATTCTATGGGGAGGTAGTAGACATGCCACAAGAGTATTTACTGCTCAGAAAAGGATAATTCGGTAACTATACAATTTGAAAGCAACAGACTCCTGTAAACCATATTTCAAGAAATAGAAACTTCAAACTGTTCCAAGTATATACATTCACAGTCTGATTATTCTCATAGAGGAACATGAAATGAATCTGGAAACTAATGCCCAATGGCATAGATATGCAACGAGAAATGGAAATATGTTAATAACATGAGTACATTCAAACGTAAATTAAAAAATTGTATATCCACTGAAGGATTTTATTCACGAGATGAATTCCTCAATTATAATGAAGAACTCAACAAAAAAAAAATTACAACATAAACCATGAAACCCTACAAACCAATCCTGCTAGATTTATTGATTGGTACATAAATGTTATACTACTATATCCATATTTTATCTATATCCCTCACTCCATTTTATACAGACAACTATGTTAAAACCTTTATGTTCATTATAAAAAATATGTGGTATTCTGCAAGATAACTGTTTCTACCGCGATTCGAAAGTTAAGTGTTATTTAAACTATGCATGTGTGATAGCTGTCTTTTGTAATTTGATTTTGTGTACCATTTTGTATATCCCATCGATTATGTGTCTAACAATTATATATCTGACTTATCCTATATCATGTATATGATCTTAAAGGACTAATAAGTTATTATTATCATTACTATTCAAGCCAAATGGGACCTTTCTGCTGAAGCTACACTACAGGGCAGAGTTAGCAGACGTTCTAAAATTAATTTTACATATCCAGTATACTCAAATCCAGGAGGTTTTTTCTTTACATTTATTCTGCCACAATTTTAGCTCTGATTCTATTTTTGAGTTATACACGACGGAATTGCCATAATCAGATGGAAGAAAACAACAAAAATTTTTTTTGTAAATGACTGACTTCTCACAATCGATTGTATCTTTCAAAAATTTCATGAAAGAGAGGCTCTCACAATATTTACAATTCAAGATTGTTTTGAATTCTATAGTTCTTTCGTATGTGTTATGTTATTTAGTATTTGGAATTTAGTCTTCACTAGGTTTCAACATCACCTGATTTCGTATCAGAAAGCTGAATTTATAAGCCTTTCGATCGCAAATTCACCTATTTCGGATATTACTGGATTTATTTCTTTATTTATTTATGATTATGATAGTTATAGAATAATGAAGTAATGAGTATTGATAATGATAAAACAGAACAGAGGAGAGGTGAAGAAATTGTCGAAAATAATTTATATTTATTCGAATAACTCGAAAAATTCGCTATTAAACATAATGAATGTTTTGGTTGATTTATTGAATTTATTGAGATTGGAAATGTTTCTTATGCTGGTTGGCAGGAGATTGAATAATTTTGGACCGTGATAAAAAGTACATCTCTTTTTAAAAACAATTTTATTTCAAAAGGAACTTTTAGTACATGAAAATACAAGTTAATCGTTCAAAGGCTAGTAGCAGAAAGCTCGAGAGAATGCTCTTCTCTTGGTTTTATTGAAGTTGGTGAGGTGTCTAATTCTTGCTAAGTCCTGCTGGAATCGTGGGATTCTGTATAACGGCTCCTCCCATAACTTGTATGACTCTTATTGAATGCCGGTAGGTTTATGTATGAATTTGTGACGAATCTCGTTTGTATTTCTTTGTGTGTCGATAGCAGTGTGGATTTGTTCTTCAAACACCCATGCTAGACACTGATGAAGGTAAATGTATCTTGTTTTCAATAATTGCGTTTCCTTATACAGAAATTCTGTAAAGAACAATTGAGGCCTCTCAAACAATTTTTTCAAAATTGTATTTTGAGTTGTTCGAAAAATATTCGGGGAATTGTCGAATGTACCGCTCCGGGCAGTACTACAATATCTCATTACAGATTCTGCTGGAGAATAGTATATGGTGATCAAATTTTTGTACTCCAAGATATTTCTCAACTCATACAATTTTTTTGTTATATGCCTGAGCCGCTTCACAACATAAATTACATGGTCATTCCATCTCATATACTGATCCACAATAACTCCCAGGTAATTTATCATTTTTGTTTTTTCTATAACAGCACAATTGCAGTTTGTTGTATTGGTGCAGTGTTTGTCATGGATATGGATTATGTTGTGTCCCGGTTGATTAATCTGCATTAGGGTGATTGTAATGAATTTAGTTATTTTAACATTGAGACTCAGAAGGTTGTGATTAAGCCATATCTCGTCCCTTTTCTGATTGTCGAAATACCTCCTTCCAGCTACAACTTGTGAATATGCGTGCTGTATCGTCCGCATATGAAATGAGTTGGCCCTCAAAATTATTGATGAAGCAAATTCTGTTGATGTAAACAAAAAACAAAATGGGTAAGACTGTTCCCTGTGGTACTCCTGTTTTAATTTTGATTGCCTCACTCAGGTTATTGTCAACTTTGACCTTCTGTGTCCTATGTGATAGATAATCTTCCAAAATATTATATGTTGGGCCACGAATTCTGGTGTGTCCAAGGCTCCAACTATTTTTCTAAAAATCTACCACGGCTTTTTCGGTATTGGAATTGCTAATGAAGCCGTCTGTCAGTATTTTTTTAAGCATTAAGGTAATTTGCAAGTCTACTTTTTAAGGATTGTTCAAAGGTTTTGCCAACATTTCTAATGACAGATATTGGTCTATAGTTCCCAATGTCTTCACGCTTACCTGTTTTATATATGAGGGTGATGATTGACCCTTTTCATTGCCGTGGAGTTCAACCATTTTTAAAGATCATATTCATGATGTGAGCTAATGGAGATATGATATATGAATGAATATTCTTTATGAGTTTCGAGGGATGCCATCAGGACCAGATGCACAATTGGTTTTCTGTTTGGATATAATTTCTATCAGCTCATTTCGTGTTACTGGTTTCAGAAACCAGCCAAGATGTTGAGGTATTCATTGACAGAACCAGAAAATTCATCCATTGAATTAATATTTATGTCGCCAATGAATAAGTCAATTTTATTATTTTCTAAATCAGATATGTAGTTTCTTATGAGGTTAGTTTATAAGATGCTGTTATTCCAATCGCAATATCATCAACAGTTATTGAGATTTGTATTCATTTAGTTTCTGTTATTGGAATTATTTCGACATTAGCAGTAATATGATCTCTGGTGTACACCAATAGACCATCTTTCTTATTTATCTTGGAATTATTTTAATATGTTGGGTAACCTGGTATTGAATAATCACTTATCGACTCGACCTTCAATGTTTCGGATAAAATTATTATGTCCATATGCTTATTCACCTCTTCTAAATAAAAATTTCCGTTGATGCTTCTGATATTGAAATAGATGACGGTAAGAACACTCTTAACATTGTCCTTTGTATGAAGATACATTCGTGAATCACTATTTCTTGAGTTTGGATTTTCTTCTGATTCTCTAATAGATCCAAAAATTCCATTATTTTGTTCTGAAGTATTTGAAAGTATAAATATATATGTACGAAGAGATTATTTAAATGGTCTAATATTGTTCGAAATAAAGGGTAAGAATTAACCTTATGGATATTAGTGTGCATAAACATCAGTATGGTTTCTCAATGATATTAAGGAATTCAGCTAAATACTATAAAATAACAGTTCGATGATTTAGAATGAAAAATTGAAAAAAATGGTTTGTTAGTATGAAAAATAATTGATGCAAATATTGTTTGTATGGGGGTATAAGGGCATATTTTGGTCTCCTGCAGCGAATAATTCATCGAAGTCTTCACTGGATCTTGAAATACAAATCTTGTTTTTATTATTGACAAAAACAATCTTTTCGTAGGTCCAGAGGTTCTGTAACGATGTTTTTTTAATAGCTTTATTAAAAATGTTCAACCTACCACTTGTTAAATCTTTCCCCTACAACGACTACGGTTTCTTTTCGTAATTTTTTTTTGTCATATTTTATTTGCTTCATGTAGGTTCCAAATTTCATTATAATTCCTCTTGTTTTATATCGGGCTTCTGTTTTCTTTCCGACTCTGTAGCATAGTTCTATATCGGCATCGTTTATGTTTATTGCCATTTTTGCATTGAAAGTTTGATTATGTTTTCTCTCAAATTTTCTCCCATAGTTTCCTTGTGGTTGAAAATTCGTAGGTTGTTTTTTTTTCTTCCCTTGTTCCATATTGTCGTATTTCTTGTGCATCATGAAATTTTCATTCATTATAGTTTTTGTGATGCCCTCGAGATTGTTTGCTACTCGTAGTGTTGTTTCAAACACCCTGTATAAGTAATCGCTTGGAAGCTATTTTATTTAATTCGATTTTTATCCTTGTACCTGTTAAACACTGAATGTTATTCTCACTATTACTATTAGAGAAAATATGTTTGGGTATTTACCTGTAAAAAACATTGAATAAATTACCAGTTATCCAGTTTATCTTGTTTCCCGATGAATGTACTCAATAGAAGTTTTTTTTTCTTACAGGATGTGACTTTGTTGGAAAAGGATCAGAATTGGGATTCCACCAAATCCTCTGCGAATCTTCTTTCGTCGTGTGCCCATTACGGTTCAACAACTGCAGGTGGCGAGGCATAATGCCGAAAATGTTGGATCATTGCAGAGAGGAGCACCCAGATAACATATTCTTCAAGAACAAGCAGAAACTGATGGTGTCCAACTTCATGGAACCGATGAATAGGAACTACTACATAATCTTCAGCGTTTTCGACACCTTGTTTCGTTGCACCTGGGATGTAAGCAGAGAGTCGGGTGATATGCGATTTGCCGTGTATCACATTGGAAGCCCCCTGATACACGAAAAGTATTCATTCGAAATTTCAATCCTTTCGGGATTCAAACACACCGACGTAATCACGATGAAAGGTCCCTGTTTCCAAATGGATGGTGATAATAAAAGATTCATGGGGGAGAAGTATCTGTCGGCCAACTACAGCTTGATAAAAGAGTTTTGCGACGAGGATGGGGACTTGCATTACTCTGTTACGGTTTTGGAGAACAACGCTGACAAATAACGCAACGCTGTTTCTTTGATTTTCTTTGTCGTTCAACAATTTATCTGTGAAAAATGGAAAACTAGGGGGAAAAGGAAAATATGGAAACTGCATTCAGATACATAAGACAGTCACATGCACTCTTTTTCGAGAGCTTGAGGAACTATGATATAGACATGCTGCATCTTCCATTAACAATGATCTAGCTATCAGTAGGATCAGCCAGTTCAGAAAGCATTTTCCAAAAATCTCCACATTCAATGCATCCATATCTCTGAATTCCAATTTTCATGCAGAAATTTAATTATAAATTCGGTATCATAGTCATCAGAAGAAGTTAATTCTGATCTAACATTGATTTTTTGTGTAAGACAACCCAATTTTTTTGTGGGACAAAATCAATATCATTTATCTTCAACGGCAATGGGAAAGAAGTTCTTGTAGTGTTGCCAAATTATCCAGAAATAGTTGTTTTCACAGAAAGTACAATAAAAATTAGATAGTATTTTTTCTGCTTGGAAAAATACTGCTTCATTTGTTTTTTTGCTATAAAATAATATTTATCATTATCTTATTTAGTGTTATTGCCCTATGATTATCCATTAGGGAATTTGTGAACTGACTAAGAATGAATTGAGCTTTTTTGGATTTTTTAAAATAGAACTTGGAACAAATGGTAGGAAAATATTGTGTATGTATAATTCAATGAAGAGATCTTATTTGACTTGCGGGCCATAGTTTGGAATGAAAAATTTCATGTAGTACTGTTACATTTTTTCATCACTACAACCTCTCACAACTTGCGGTTTCATATATATATATATTATATATAATCTTAATATATATATATATATATATATATATATATATATATATATATATATATATATATATATATATATATATATATTTTTTATTGATTTTCGTTCAGTAAGTTAATTCATAAAAATTTCAGCACCATTTTTCAATAATGATAAAAGATAAATTTTCTTTCAACGCCCAATTTTCCTCTCTACGTATACCGAAAAATGTAAACAACTAGTGTTAGATTTAGAAATAAACTCTATAGAATATATTGTTGTTTTTCTACGACTACCCAGACATATGCCCATTGTATAACTGTAATTGATCAGGAAAGATTGTCAATATTAATCTCTTCATGTCCACACTGTTTTACCATGACCTGATACGAGGTGAATCAATACCCGCACTGTAAGGCGTGAAATATAAAATAAAAGAAGTTCATTTAAAAAATCAAAAAATTCGACTGCGTAAAAAGTGAACTTTAAAAAAGATGGAAACAAGATGACCAGAAAATTAGGTTTTATCAGTTCAACCATCAAACTTAATACTGTAAACAATCTCACGCAGTCGGAGGCATCTTCGATTTAACAATGAAGATATATTATTGCCTAATTTTTCAATTTACTTTTTTCATTTAACACTTTTTAGTTATTCCGTCACATAATTCAATTAATTTGATTTTCCGATGAGAGGGAGAAATGAGAAAACATTCAGAGAGTGATATCATCATATCTAACAATATACCATTCGTCTAGCATAATATTCCTTATGTTGTATAGGGCGATGAAGAAAAAATGGGGAAAAAAGTTGAAATATGAAACTGGACATAGGTGGCTATGATTCGAATTTCTGGATCAACATTCTATTTTGAACAATATTTCCCCATGAATTTGAATTCTACCGCGAGAAATAAAGTGATGGGATCATACTATTTTGAAAACAAAGCATGCTTTTCTATCTCCCTCGTATAGGGTCGTATGAAATTCAATGTTCGTGTTTGCAATTCAGGTTTGAGATGAAGCAGAGGTTTTTATCACGAATGTTTTTTTTTGAGAAATCAATAATAAAAAAGTTTTCCATATGCTGCGAACTTTATGCCGGACACTATAGCTTCATTTTTATACTCTGCCAAAAATATTTGTTCTGTGTTTTGTTTGGTGTTCTTAGTATTACAACTGTGAATTTGTATCTCTTATTTTATATACAGGGTGAGTCAACAGGATTCCCGTGGTTCATTGCTCCTTAATGTATCACTATTTCGGTTTCTTATATTTTTTTTTGTCAATGAGACCATCTAAGAACACCATCTAAAATTATTTTCATCCATACAGGGTGCATCATTGATGCGTGGCTAACCAAAGTTGTTCTTTTTCAAATAAAACACCCGGTATATTTTCATATATTCCGATCGGCTGTTCCATTGGGTGCTCAACCATTTTTTCAATTTTGAATTCCGTTGCGGCGTCGCCGAATTATTCAAAAGAAATCTATTGTGTAGACATATTTTCGAAAAATTACCTATTTCACATTTTGAAATATTTAGTAAAGATAATTGGGGAATCGTTGATCGATATGATGATGTTTATTGAGAATACCAAGAATTTGTAATAAATTGTACAGGATGTTCGACACAACAACACAAACTTAGCCGTTTTCAAACATCGGTATTTTGATTTTTTCAAATGAAACACCCTGTATACTTCCATTTAAATCAACTCTTTTTTATGACTCTACACTTTTCATTTCCGACGTCATGTACCTTGAACAACCTGTTTCCGAGATATTCTGGTTTAAAAGAATTGTTTAATATCAAATCAACAATTCTAAAGATTTTTTTAACTACATGTTTGTTCTTAGAAAATACTGATACTGAATGATGTTTCAATTATTTTTTTCCATCTTCAAAAGCATTCTTGGCAACTCATGAATAACTATCATAGCAAAAGAAGTTTTTGAATGTAACTATTTTTTCTAGTTTAGTTATCCATGACTACCGCTAAAAAAATGACAATGGGAATTTGTAAATAGATGTAACTGTCAAACTACAATCCAGTTGTTTTAAAAATTATTGTGGCATTATGAATTATCGTTTAGAGGACATGGTTGAGATGGTGTATGCTTTGGGGAAAAGTGATGGCAATTGCTTACTGGCATCTAGATTATACGAACAAAAGTTTCCTGAGAGAAGACATCCAGACCAGCGAGGATTTCGAGACCTCAAAACAAGATTTGAGGAAACCGGAAAAGTATTCTACAAAAAGTTTGAACGTGCTTGTCCTGTAACGAATGATGAAAATGCTCTTGATATTGCATTGCATATTACCGAGAATCACGTATTTTGAGTAGGGAGTAGGGAATATCTCAAAGTATTGTTTCTCGGATGGTGAGAAAATGCAATTACCATCCATATCACATGCAGTTAATGCAGGGGCTGACTGAAAGAGATTTTCCAAAGCGAGGTGGTTTTGCCAATGGGGTGTAGATAAAATCAACCAGGAACCTGATTTTTTTTGGGTATGTTCTATTTTCGGATGAAGCCACGTTTCACAACAATGGCCATGTGAATCGGCATAATATGCACTATTATGCAACTGAAAATCCTCATTTTGTTAGATATGTCAATCACCAACAACGTTGGTCACTGAATGTTTGGGGAGGTATCATTGGACGGCGTGTAATTGGGCCTTTTTTTTTTTCATCGGACATCTCAATGGAAGAAAATATCTAAGATTTCTGCGAAGTCAGTTATCATATTTATTAGATGATATTCCATTGGCAATAAGGCAGAGAATGTGGCTACAACAAGATGGCGCGCATGCACATTACCACACTGATGTGCGGGAATACATTGATAATGAATTCCGTGAAAAATGGATAGGTAGAGGAGGGCCAGTTCAGTGGCCTCCAAGGTCACCGGACCTTACAAAAATGGATTTTTTTTTCTATGGGGATACATTAAATGGGTTGTCTATCAAACTCCGCCTACAACTCCTGGAAATATGAAAGCAAGAATTCGTACTGCTTTCAGGGAAATTTCAGAGGACATGCTGGCACATGTGGATACTAATGGACCTTTTTATGCACCATGAGAAAACACTGTAATTAGAAAGTATATGTGCTAATATCACTTAGGGTTTTTTTTTTTCTGATGGGTAGTTTTTCTATAATCCGGAAAAAAGTGGGTTCGTGACGTCACGTTCACTAAAAGTTGATTTGGCATCGTTGTATGAGTTGCGAATCATGGAATTGTGACGTAATGACATTTGTTATTTGATACTTTGATAGGTTCGTTCGTTTGCTCCACGGAATAGAATATTATCAATCGTTTGTCTCTCTTCAGCTCTTTTCTTGCATATATCTGATACGAGACACGAGATATGCAGAGAACTGCTGCGAATGAACAAGCTCTCCATGAATGTTTTGTATTGAAAAATTTCGGAAATTATTTTCTAATTTTAATAACTATGAAAATGTCTAAAAAGTGCAATGTGCCCGGTTGTCTGAACATCAGTGAAAGTGAATCAAACTTTTGTAAATAGCGGAAATATATGCTTTTGTGCAGAACATTTCCAGGTGAGTACATCAAGGAACGATCTTTAATTTCACTCAATGCAAGTTTGCAAAATCATCGATCAGTACTGTATTTTATATCCAGTCCTATAAACATATTGTTCTTTGGTTCCAGCTGAAAGAAGATACTATGAATTGGGAATATGCTAGAACAACGGGATCCAAATTTATGTTCAAGAAAGATATCTGTCCACATATCAACCAGAAACGAAATTGGTCTGACAATGTTACATCATAAGTACATGACCTACCAATGATGAAGAAACCCAAACCAAATGAAAACATCACTCCTTCAGCTAGTAAAACTGTGTTGAGTGACATTACATCCATGGGAAATATTTACTCAAGAGTTTTCAATAGTTCTTCTCCTAGCAGTAGCCAAGCTAGTACATCATCCGATTCACCAAAATAACACCACCAAAAAAAATTCTGAGTATATTACTAGTCAGTCTTCATCCGATCCTGATTGTGAAAATATCGAAGGACAGCAGCGCCAGCGCTTATCTATTGCACTTATAGAAAAGAAGAGTAATTTTATTTGGGGCTCCCTGAAAATGTTTACCACATTCTGAAATACATTACCAAAATTGAATAAATTAAATATATGGATGTTCTGATGAGTTTAAAAAAGATACGGGTTGGGGATGTATACTCTCGATTGGCTGATGACTTTGATTGGAGTTAATCAAGTGTTCAAAAGATTTTCACAAAAGCTGTGCCTATGATGGCAAATTGTTTACAAGAGCTTATATATTGGCCTGACATATCTGAAATTGAAAGAAATTTGCCGATCCCTTTCAGAGCTCGCTATAAGAAAGTTAATTCAATTATTAATTGTCTGGAAATTGAAAAACCCTCTGATCCTGTTTGTCTGTCCATGACTTGGTCAGAATAGAAAAAATGCAATACTGTGAAATTTTTAATATCTGCTACTCCAAATGGCACAATACAATTAAATTTTATTTCAGGAGCATACTGTGGGCGAATTCTTCAACAACTTTGTCGATAAGATTCATTTCTTCTATTTTGATTGATTGGAATTCAAAAAAAATTAGTCAAAGTGTTCTAAGGTTTGTTGTCACATTCTCTTCATGAATGCCAATATCTTCAGATTTTTTATTTTTTTTCTATAGCTTTGTAACCATAGGAAAAAAATTTACCATAGGAAATGTAAGCATGTATTTGTAAAAAATAGATGAGTTAACGTCTTTACCCTTGAATTAGTATCCCTCAATAAAGAATTGGTGTGAAATAAGTAAATAATTTTGCAAAAAATTTACGAAATTTGTATGAACATATTTCAAGTCTATTCATTCTAAATTATTGATTATATTTTCAGTAGTTCAAACTTAATAAATATTTGACTCATCACATGAAGGAAACACTAACAGGTACAGAATATGAATTTATTTATATTATAATACAAACAGACAAAGCCTACATATATATTCACAGTATAATGCATTTATGATTGATTATATCTAAACAATCACAGAAAAAATAATTCGGCGAATACCCCAATGGATGAAGGTAAGTTCAACAGAAGCTTAAATCCCCACTTCATTTTGAAGAATTCATCCATTGCTTGATCCATTCTGTGTAAACTGTACAGATGCTAGATGAACATGAAACAAAAAAAGATTATGAAAGTAGTCCATGTCAGGTGGAGTTCTAATTAATTAGTAGAAAAAATCAAGTCTGCTCCACAGTAAGAAGCATTTATTTCTAGGAAAGAAAATGGCAATGCATTTCGGCAAAGTACTTTGCCATCTTCAGGCTCTCTAAAATATACATAGAAAAGATACAAGGGTGAACATCGTAAAAAAAGACTTAGCACAAAAATAAACATAACATCACCGACTTACACAAACATTGAATTTAAAATGTCAACTCATTAATTCAGTCGATAACCTATAACCTATATTTTGATCAGTTGACATTTTTACTTAATGTTTGTGTAAATCATATGTTAGTTAATTTTATGTAATTCCTCTATCAACTTTACAATGGTCACTCTTGTATCTTTATGTATATTTTAGAACGAAATCAAAAATACTGCCGAAATGATTTAATTTCTTCCCTAGAAAAAATGCTTTTTACTGTGGAGCAGACTTCATTTTTTCTACTAATGAAAAAAAAGCTTGATATTTTTTTTAAATGATAAACAATAACTTTTTTAATGAAAAATCAAAGTGGTTTCAAATATAAATTAGAAAAAAAAAAGCATTTTCACTTTATATTTCTTATGTAATAACCAGAGGTTGTGAAGTATCCCATGTTCAATTTTGATATAAAGTATCATTCAACCAATATATTAGGAGTAATTTTGACAAACTTGAAATAACTAAATAAATTAATCCTCACCTTCATTGGCAAATGCTCCACTGGGCCAATCAAAGGAGCTTGCGATCTCAGGGATTACACAGTTCTTTGATATATTCTGTGCATGTGCTGAAATATGAAAACAAAATCAAATATCAATATATATATTTATATATAATGCCTGTGGCTTCCCGTTTCCCATTATCTCGTTTGGGTGCCATAATTGATTTCACAGCAAAAGTAATTTTCAAGTTAGGTTACACACGAATTCTTCATTTGTACTAGAGAGCCAAAACACCAATGTTCATGACCGTAACTCAAAAACTAACCGAAACCCCATAAAAAAATGTACCCCTCATTTGACCCCTTTAGGGGGTGGATTTCAAAAAGAAAAGCTCAAATACCAGTTTTCAATATACACATACCTTCAGAGGCCGAACAGTCTGAACACGGACATTCTAGGACATTGCTTCTGCACCAAACAATTATTAAAAAAATTGTGGATTTTATGTTCCGGTGTGAGCTTTGCTTTGACATTGCAGACGTTTTCTTGGCGTTTCAACTGTATGGCGTGCATTATCACCGCTGGAGTCACTGGTAGATCTGTAAAAAGATAACATGTGTTGATTTACTTTTTTGATGCGAATAAGTCAGTTGAAAAGATCTCGATATTAATTTTTGCTAAATACCTAACAAAATGCTTACCGTTTTCACATGTTTCATTTCAGCACTCAAAAAAGTCATGTTTGTTAAATAAAAAGAGTGAATCATCTCATAATCCACCCTTGGCAAATTTTACGAAGCCTTGTTTCATTATAAACACACCAAATCGTTTATGATATTGAGAAATTAATAAGTTGATAAAAATAAACATTGATGGTTAACCTCAAATCTCAATATTATTTTCATGGGAAATGGGAACTGTCTGTAACATTTGCGGTGTTGCCAATGATCGGTCTTCATCAAAAGGAAGGCTCGTTCAGAAACTTTGAATGTTTTAAATAAATAAACCCGTTGTTGGAATGATATTTTTTTTTCTATGAATCTATCAATAAGCAGAGTTCAATTATATATTAATGGTGTATATCAAGCAGTGAGCTATATTTTTGACAAGAACAGTAATGCGTGTTTCTGAACGTGGATTATGGAGGGGGTAGTTTTCGATGAACGTGACGACACGGGTACTCTTTCAACCGCAATATCTTTTCGAAATAAAAAATATATGATGGCATTCTGAGTCAATTGGACGTTTCAAATGAAATACAATCGACCTATATAAGTTTTGGAATTTTTTTTTCCTAAATGGAAAGGTCCATTTGGTGTGTATGGGTGAAAATGCAGGCACATTGAACATTTGCTGCATTAATTATTATTTTCTGTTAGATTCGAATAAATATGATTTTTATGCTAAGTTTAATTCCAAATATGATACCAAAGGCGAACATTGTCAATATTTTCTGTGGAAAAATATCCATCTTTTGGATGTAGAATATCTCGGAAACGAGTGGTTTTAGGTACATGACATGGAAAGTTAAAAGTGTAGAGTTATTGAAAAGGACTCGATTGAAATAAAAATATATAGGGTGTTCCATTTGAAAAAATGAAAATACCGATGTTTGAAAATGGCTAAGTTTATGTTGTTGTATCGAATATCCTGTACAATTTATTCCAAATTCTTGGTATCCTCAATGAACATCATCATATGAAACCAATACATAAACTAAGGGGATAGGAAAAATATTAGGAATTATAGAGCAGTTTGCAATCAGTCAGAGATGGCTAAGATGTTTTGTTCTGTGCTTACAAAGGAACTTTGCTGGGACTGTAAGTTTTTATTCAATCCCCAGCAACATGGTTTCTCAGAAGGTAAATCCACTTGTACCAACCTTGCTCTATATACAAACTACATAACCAAAAATCTTGAGAAGAGGCTGCAAGTTGACTCTGTCTTTACTGACTTTTCCAATGCCTTTGACAGAGTCAACCATATCCTACTTATAGCTGGAATTGAAGCGCTTGGTGTAGATGGGAATGTTTTACAAGTAATCAATAGCTTCCTGACTGGTGAAATATGGAGATACAACATCTACGCCCATTCAGGTTCCATCAGGGGTACCTCAGGGATCCCATATGGGCCCACTGTTGTTCAACTTGTTTGTATCGGACATAGGGTATGTTTTTAAATATTCAGAATTTCTTATGTTTGCGGATGATCTGAAACTCTATCGAGCAATTGCCAGAAAGAGGCCGAATAGTAAAAAGAGATCTAGAAGTTTTTTCCTTGTGGTGTACAAATAATTTACTTGTTGTTAACATCGATAAGTGCCAAATCATTACGTTGGCTGGAAGTCCAATATTTTTTAAATGTAAAAACTTTCTAACAAAAAATTAAACCGACAAAAAAAATCAACTGAATAGCAAAAAATAAAATAAACCTTCTTAGTCTGAATGATAATTGAGCTCCTAAACTAATGTGAGTAACTAATTTTGAGTCGGCGCCAAACAAAAATTATCGAAGATCATTGTATTACTTTGAAAGAAGTAATCAAAACGCAGCCGAGCGTCTCGCTGCCATCATTTTACGCTTAACCTAATTCAATTGCTAGTTTGTTTGGCGCCGACTCGAAATCAGTTACTCTCATTAGTTTAGGAGCTCAATTATCATTTAGACTAGGAAGGTTTATTTTATTTTCTGCTTTTCAGTTGATTTTTTCGTCGGTTACATTTTTTATTAAAAGTTTTAATTTTTCAATTTTTTGTTGCTGAGATCTACTAATTACTACCTACTTAATTTTTTATTACTTCCAAGATACTTACTTACCTAGCTTACTCCAACTATAAACTATTGAATAATATGATTTTCTATTTTAAATATTTATTGTTATATATAATAAATTAATTTTGAAAGTTCTGGTTAGTTCATTCCATCACTTTGTGAATAATTTCATCCTCTCATAGAATGTAATCATTTTGACGGATGTAGAAGGGTCTGTCAAAGTCAACTATATATGTGTGCCAAAGTTCACAAGTGAAAAATCAATCATCCCCTATTTTCTACCCATAGGGGTGGATCATTTCATTCCAAATTGAAATATGATCATTTTTGAGGAATACCCTTTCTAATGAAAACCCACTACAAAGTTATGCCTGATAGAATCGATCAACGGACCAAAATTCAGAGGATGAACGATCAATATCCTTCATTTTGCTACCTTTAGGGATGGATTCTGTTGTTCAAATTGAAATGGGGCTAACATCGAAGTACAGCCTAGCAAATGAAAAAAGAATCATCGGAATCGAAAATTTCATCATTGATTGCAAAATATCTGCATTTACCCAACCCTGCATCTTACACTGGACATGCGTTTCGGAGATCATCAGCGATAGTTTTGGCAAATTCGGGTAGCGATTTATTACAACTGAAAAAACACGGAGTATGGAAATCTAGTGCAGTTGCAGAAGGGTACGTTGATGAATCCATGCAAACAAAACTGGAATGCGCCGCAAAAATTCTGACTGGAAATACATCATCATCAAGTAGTAGAAACCCGAAGTGTATAAATACCATTAAATGGACTGTGCTCGATGATTGTGAATCTTGAATAGCTGAATAACCCCATGCGCCGTCTCCAGATTTGCCAACCATCGGAAAGAGCATTTCCAATATTGATTAATTTTCAAAAAATCACCACTGGTAAGGCTTAAATCGATAATTGACAATACTCTTCTGATTAATTTTCGTCAGAATTGCATCCCGAATCGAATGAGCTATTGCTCATATTTTTTGTAGACTTGTAACAATTTTTCGCAGGAACTTAACTTTTCGCAACATGTCCTTTCCATTGAATGGACTGTGTTTGATGATTGTATATCTTGAATAGCTGAATAACCCCATGCGCGGTCTCTAGATTTGCCAACCATCGAAAAAAGCATTTCCAATGATAATTTGATTTAAAAAAAAATCACTATTGGTAAGGCTATAATCGATAATTGACGATACTCTTCTAATTAATTTTCCGATACTTTTATGTATTGCAGAAATAATGCGTTCTATTACCAAATACTTATCATTCTACAATCCTGAACATATGTAGTGACGAAAAGTAACAAGTAAAAGAGTGTCATCTTCTGTATTTTATGACAAATTTCTTATGAGATTCTGGGTCTTGTGAAAGTTAGGGAACGTTGTCTTCCCAGTACTAAGACTGATGTTTTCCATGTCCGTGGATTGATATGCCCTGTACTTGCCCGTCGTACTATAATTCTAAACATATGTACTGACAAGAAGTACCAAGTAAAAGACTGACAGATTTTTTCTTGAGATGGATCCTGTGTATTGTATGCTGGAAAGACAAATTCAATGTGTGATTTCAAGTCCTGTGAATGTTGGTTAACCTTGTCTTCTAATACTCTATGTATTGTTCTCCTAGGTCGGTGATTGATAGACCAGATAATTGCCCATTTTTTTATTGGAAATTTTCTCCTCTTCAAAAATCTATTTTTCGATTTCCGCTATCGTGGTTATTTCCAAAAACTGAACCCATTTTGTTTTGTTTTTTGCAATTTTTATCAGCAGAAAATAACAAAAAAATTTCTTCCTCAGAATTGCATTCCGAGTCGAATGAGCTATTGTCATATTTTTTGGAGACTGTAACTATTTTTCGCAGGAAACTCACTTCTCGGCTAGACTATTACGCTTCTGGGAAGTTAGGGTATTTTGTGGCAGTAGCACACCAGAACATGTGAACTGGTACTTATTCTGATTTTTTTCAGAGAAATATCGGACTTTTTTCTGATCGTATTCCCAAGTCTATCGCTCAGTACTCGTCGTACTACAATTCATTAATAATGTAGCTACGCGAAGGGAACCAAGTAATATACTTGCGCTACATGATCCATTATTCACCACAAGAACTGAATGAGAGTTGTTGACTTATTACAGGATGTCTGAAACTCACCTCCTTGGATAGAGTTCACCATCCGGCGGGGGTAGCCCCGCCTGCTACCCGAAGGCAAGCTGCAGCCTATAAGGAAAGACTTAAATCGTCAACTTCAGAGCGGCACCCTCTATATGGAAAGCAACCAGCATACCAGAGACTAAAGTCAAGAAATAGCTTCCTAACAACCACCGCATATTTCCAGGAACAAACGAACAAGTCTAGGATCGATTTTTGGAAAGCCACCAAAGACCAACATTGGCTGACTCCATCCGAAAACCTAGCTGCTGGGAGAGAGGAGAGTTGGGAGGTCTGGAGATCTCTGAATAGACTCCGAACCGGAACTGCAAGATCTAGGGTCACCCTAAATAAATGAAGATACCCAGTGAGCTTCACCCTATGCGATTGCGGCGCCCCCCAGACGACTTCACACATGTAAGGATGCCCGCTGTGCCCCACCCAATGCACCCACGAAGATCTGATGTCAGCTCTACCGAACGCAATCGACGTCGCCCAATACTGGGCAAGACGTACTTAGTTTAATTAATTTAACAATATCTGGATACCTAACTGCTTATTTACCCTTATGAACTGTTAGTTATATATATTATGAAAGATGCATCTGACTCGAATGAATAAATAACCACAAGAATTGTAGAAACGTACCGGCTTTCATCAAGGACCACACGTACTACAATTTATAATCAATGTAGCTATACGAGAAGTACCGGGTGATAACGTTATACAATTAGTCAGTGGGGTCCTCTTGCTTCTTCTCGTTCTTTGACGATCAATTATGGATCTCTGATGCATTTTCAAGGAACCATTCGGCTCTCAACGTTATTCAATTGCTAATGAAGTATGTAATGACATGATTAATGTTTCTATCCGTCGATGCCAGGGTCTCTTCCTGAATAACAAACTTGATTCTGCAGCTCTGGAAATATTTCATTCATTTTAACTATTGAAATAAAGAATATCCCGATCCATTGACATGAGTTGAAGCAAAACTAATGACATATTTCGTATACTGAAAAGTTTTGAAAATCATACCCTATATTATAACCCAGATAGCACAAAAACATTTCAGATATGTTAAAGTACGAGATTTTGAGACAATGGACATCCACTGCGATTTTCCGTTTATAAATGAATAGAACTTTTATAGAACAGCCAATGTCCGCCGCAGGTGGCGATTTTTAGAATGTCCCCTGAGATGTCACAAAAACAACTTGTCCTTATTTTTTTATATCCTTTTCATAGACACAACAGACCATTCCGAAAACGTTTTGTGCACATAACATCGCTGCAAATGAAAGATTTTTAGAGATCACTTTCTGAATCCTTTTATTATTTATTTGGACATTTGAAGGTGTCACATTCTATTTGGAATGGAGTTTTGTTTTCAATGTTTATACCACCAGGAATGTATTCCCATTTTGGGATGTCTATCATGCGTGGGGTGGCAGGTCTGTGGTGAAGAATAACCTTCGAAGTCCTGCTGTTCGATTCATTGGAATCCAAGACTGATTGCCATCTTTGGAAGAAACCTCTACTCTTCGTACATCATCATCATACGGTATGTCTACGTATAAGATGGTGTTCAGAAGAAAGTCACTAGTATCATTTGAATCATATTTCGATGTTGATGGTTGTGTCGTGCAGAGATTCAACTTTTCAATTTTCTTGTGACGTTTCGTTTCTCTTCATAAAACTGTAACTCTTCGTTCAGAGCTCTGACTTTTCGATGAAACTGTTTCAATTTCCGTGTATACTCCTCTGTCATCGACAACATAACCTCAACTGACGTCATTTCAACAAAAAACTCCAATATATACTTGTTTCGTTCTTCTCCTCCTCTAAACACTCTTTCGATCCACCCTGTATATTTGGTAACGTTTTAAAATATTATTCAAATTATCCCACACCGCTTCCATGTCGCCGACAGTGCTTTAGCCAGCTTAGATACAAATACGAATAGTAATCATATGACTTTGAATGAAGTTATCCCACGGTTCGAGCGTGCAGCTGCATACTCTCTTATCTTGTTAATGTAAACAAACTCTTTCAAAGGATGCCGCAGATATTTTATCTCAGTTAATGTAAACAAAGGATGCCGATATCCAGTCGCTTAAATAAAGAACTAGAGGAAAGTGCTGACGTAGATAATATTCCTGCAAAGACTTGTCGGTTGAGTCATGGCCGCATCATCACTGCTGGCTCCTCCCACTTTCCAAAATGGCCGCCGCATTCACTGATCACGTGTCATTCAGTCTTCCGTCCGACCAATACCGTTGACGAAGGCAGGACTGTTCGAAA
>JAFIRS010006899.1:0-30611 GCA_018342105.1 Gonioctena quinquepunctata | reverse complement strand
TTAATTTATTGTCTATATCTACTGGCCTATCTCCATTTTAAAAGGAAAATTATAAGTATGTATCGATGTTCTCGTCTATAATTTAGAATGGAAACATTTCTAATCATGTACTCACCACGTGGGATCAATAGATCACTAGCAGATGCATCTTTCTTCTTTTTCCACCTGAAAACAAAACATACACAATTCATGTTGAAAAAAGGTGTGGTCAGACAGACGACGTGAGACGCCGCGACGACGACGTATTTTTCGTTGTTATGTATTTTTTCGTACTTAGTGTTTATGTGCACGTTCAATAAGGTTGAAAAAGTTAGTTCCGTTTGTGGTCAGAGATAAGCGACGTTTTGCTGGTTTAAATCGAAATACCCAGTACCACTAATAAAATTGATAAAAATTCGTTCGGTCGTAGAAACACTACGCTGAGAGTCGGGAAAGATCAATTTCATGCGTCTTCGGTCAGGAGCGTTAAGTATGCAGGGGGTTCTATTAAAAATATGCATCCCATTGAAAGAAAAAGACTATTTTTAACTATATAGAAGGGTTTATGGACAAAAGTTAATTTCTGTAAGAGATTTTAGGAGACAGATTGCAGTAACCTATTTAAAAATCGGTCATGGAAGGAGTGTTTTGAAAGGAAGGTCACTCAGCGTCCCGTGTTCATCGAGATCAAATGTTCACACTCAGTGTGAGACTAGATAAAAAAGGACATTTCCTTAAAAAAAAATTGACAGTTCACCCAATCATGTCAACATTACACTGACTATTCCACGCACCTTGGAATTTTCACAAAATCTGACCAATCAAAAACCAGAGACAGCTTGTATTATCGCGAAAACACCAGCTGTCTTTCAATTCTGATTGGTCTATCAGCATGGTGTTTTCAACGACGTAACCATGGATACGGATCGCAATGCAAAGTTTGACAGTTTGACCAAAAATAATTGTAGCTGCAAACGTCAAAATGAGTCGCTTCGGTGCTACTTCAAATGAAGTGATAAACCAAAATTTTGAAGTAAATATACCCAGTAACACAAAAAAATCAAAATCTTATATATGGAGACAATTTATGACGTTCTGTGCGGAAAGCAACTACAAATTAGATGCAGAAAATAGCAACGAAAGATTAGCATTCATTCTAAAAGACTGGGCATTCAATATGCAAAAAATTGATGGTAGTGATTACAAGGAGAGTGTTATCAAAACCATATGGAACACTACTGCAAAATTAGTACAAGAAAAATATTTTTGTGAGTATCAGAGACATATTGATCCCTTCAAAAATGTTCAAGGAGGCGAGGGCGGCTCGAGATAGCAAGAGAAAATTGTTGGAAGCTGTACCCGAAAAAAATAAAATGAGTTCTGTCGCTATGACTACAGATGAATATAGAAATATGTGCTTACAATGGGACGAAGACACGCCAGAGGGACTCCAAAAGAACTTTTTTCGCATAGCTGCGTAGAACTAGCTTGGAGAGGTAACGGAGCAACGTTTTCCAAGTTACATTTTTTTAAGGGAGAGACTGACAACAAAGGCTGTTTAACAAACAGAATTGCATATAACCCGATATTCTCCAAAACCCGCCACGGTGGTGATAAAAACTGTGCAGATACTAAATGGCTTACTCAAAATTTGAAAAATCCTGAAATGTGTCCTGTGAGATTATACCGGAAACTTATATCGAAAAGGGGAATTATTACCAATGACAGACTTTTTCTGACAGTGAATGGCAAGTGGAATAAATATAATAATAATAATTGGTACAAGAATTGCCCTATTGGTATTAATACAATATCAAAACTATCTGCAGAAAAGATAGGATTAGATACTAGAAAACTAAAAATAACAAATCACTCTAATCGTGCCACTGCAGTTAGTCAGTTACTACAATCCGGCGTTAGTGAACAACAAGCTATGGAAATTACTGGACATGGAAGTTCGAACTCGATGAAACCGTATTTACATCTTAGTGCTGAAAATCATCAGAATATAGTGAATACTTTAGGAGTACTTCAAGTACATCAAGTAATAATACCAACAATACATTGTAGTCACCTAATAACGGTCATACTATTCAAATTTTTTCAATTGCACCATTTATAATAATTATAGTCGAGAATAATATATTATGTTCGTGTTCATAAAAAATTATTTATTGTTATAGGTAACAAATTATAATTGAAACAAATCGTTTATAGTTTAAATAAATATTTCATGCTTATAATTAAATTTGAATTATTTATTATTATTAAATTTCTTCCTCTCATTCTGCCGGATTTAAATTTTTTGACCTTTCATTTTGTTCGTGAAATAGTCTAATAAAATACCACTCGTGATTGAATTTATCTTATAAGTCTGTCTTTTATTTCTAAACTCAACTGAGTTCCTGCGGACTCGTGGTGTTTTCAAGCAACTCAATTTCGTTTAGAAATAAATCGACAGACTTATCGCGAAAATTCAGTCACTAGTGGTATTACTACTGATAATTGCATTCAGTGCAATTATCAATCACTATGACAACACGATTGAGTTTGACAACTTCATTCCAAATAAATTTCAAATTGTCACGTTTTGGCAATGCAAATGTTCAAAGTATAAATGCGCTAATCAAAGAAAAAATTTCCAGAAATACAACCTACAGTCACAAATATATATGGGGAATATTTATGGAATTTTGATGCGAACGGGAATATGAATTAAATGAACATAGAAGCTTAGAAGAATTGGCGTTGATACTAAAAGATTGGGCAGTCAATATGAGAAAGAAAGACGGGACCGAATTTAAAGAAGCAACGGTGAAGACAATGTAGAACGTTTCGTGCAAACTTTTGCAAGAAAAGTACTATAATGACTATAATATTATGATTGACCCGTTTAACAATATAGTATTTAAACCAGCCCGAGATGCCCGCGATGCAATCAGGAAGAAACTACAAGCAGATCCATGTAAACGTAAGTCCAGGTCGGTATCGTTAAATTTGTCTCAAGTTAACAAAATAATATTGCTATGGGATGAAAATACTCCTGAAGGTCTTATGCATAAATTTTACCATATTGCTGCTGTAGAATTAGCGTGGCGAGGAGGAGAGGCAGTTGCTTGTCTGGTGGATTTTTTTCAAATAAAAAAAATAACGATGACTCTCCAACCAATCGCATTGAATACAATCCGGTGTTCAGTAAAATGTGCCAAGGTTCTAAAAGTAGTAAATGGTTGGTTTCCAATAGTGAAAGACAAAGCTGCCCTGTACGTCTTATTCATAAACTGATATCAAAACGAGGCGACAATATTACCTCACCATGACTGTTCTTAAAACCATATCGACACTGGAAAAATGAAACTGATGAATGGTACGATAATGTACCTGTTGGAAGAAATACAATAAATGGATGGACTAAATCTGCTGATGAGGCAATTGGTTTGAATGTAAAGGACAAAAAGATAACAAATCACTCGAATAGATCAACTGCTGTTAGCGAATTGCAAAAAGTGGTGTAGAAGAACAACAATTGCCGAAAATCACTGGTCATAGCAATCAAAATTCTATAAAACCATACTTGAATCTCGATCAAGAACACCACAACAAGATCATAAATATTATGCGTGGTAATAGATCTTCTATAGTAGAGAACAGCAACGAATCTAATGTTAAGTTAAATTTTAATAATTGTACTTTCACTAACTGTACTTTCAATAAATAAATAAATAAATGTTTCATTGTGTTGAGTTATACATTTTTTTGTCAAAAAAATTTCCGCCGAATATCCCTCGGACATTGACAAATAATTTTTTGACAAATTTCCCAAGCTCGTTGCTTCGTAACAGCCCTCAGCCTTCGGCTTCGGGCTGTTACCAAGGAACGAGCTTTCGATTGTCATAAAATTATCTCGTCTATTATCAATGTCCTAGAGATATTACTACTGAAAAGAGATCAAATCAACATCGATGTCAGTTTCCAATGTGCGACCTCTTACCTTCTGTAAAAAATGTGATGTCACTTTATGTGTTACTTGTTTTAGTAAGTTTTATCGCAAAAACTAGAACATATGTTGATATTTGCTCAATAAAACTTTCTTTTGTTTACTGCGGATATATCATTCCAACACCCAGCGATCTATTTATAGATCAGAATTTTTCACAAAAACCAAGGTAAATATATTTTTTTAAACTTTTATAAGGGGTCAATGGCTGTAATTAAAATGGAAAACTTTATTCAAAATACATTTTTTTTGAAAAAAAATAATTTGGGCGTTAATGGGTAAAGTACTAAAAAGCACAAAATAAAATGATGAAAATGAAAAAAGACAAGCTTTTATTCAAATGCACTAAAGAGTAAAAAATATTTGCTTTGGATGTGTGACGTAGGTTTCCGTGAGTTATAGATTCAAAAGCTTGTCGCTCTTGTATTTGAACTGAAAGCTTTGCGCGACAAGCTTTTCAATGTATAACTCACGGAACCTACGTCACACATCCAAAGCAAATATTTTTTACTCTTTAGTGCATTTGAATAAAAGCTTGTCTTTAATTTTTATTTATTTATCATTTTATTGATTTTATCGATATGTCTTATTGCAGAATTTTATTCTGAGACACAGGATGGCATTTCATTTGATAATGTTTAGTTGCAGTAGTTGATTTAAGATGGCGTTAGCTACAATCTCAGCGAAAGCTATGAAGTGGATGGATTTTAATCATGTCAGTCAGGTAACGCAGACATTGATCATTGTCTGCTTGACCCACCCTGTACTGATGATGGGCAAATACCCCGAAACCGGTCTACAGGTGGTCAGCATGAGTGAGGTGGTTAATATTGATCCATTTCGCAACAAACATTTGTAAAGTACTTTGTAGGACTTTGCACCTTTATCCATCGGATGTCATTCAACGTCCGTCGAGGCATTAGCCAGGGAAGTAGTTGGTTTTTTATGGATATGGGACCAACATACACCTATTGGATGGGTTTTTGTAGTCAGCTGTCTTGAGGAATAAGCCGTTTTTCAGTTTTGATGACTTATTATTTTTGGGTCGGGGAGTTTTTAAATTTTTGTTAACAGATTCTTTGAATATCCGGTTGAATGTTTGGATTCATAAATACATTGTTATTATGATAATATTACTCTCCTGCCCATTTTGAGTTCACCAACAGATGTTATGAAAATGATGAAATCCCAGAGTGACAAAATAAACTCGGATATATGAGGTAAATGATTGCATTGGAACTCAATTCTGTTGAAATCAACGATGAACGTTTAGCTTTATATTAGCAAATATATTCGAAACAAACCTAATTTCTGGATTTGAATTTGTCCCCAGATTTTTTAGGAAAGAATTACTCACCAGTATCCAAGGACAACTAGGGGTATAAACAACACAAGAATAAGAGCCCACAGTCCTCGATTATCATTATTACCCTTATCCCCTCCATTTCCTTTGAATTCTTCATTATCTCCAGCATCCTCACCTCCTGTATCAATTATGTTCATGTCAGCCAGAGTAACGACGAATTTTTTTAACTGATTCAATCTCACAGAGTCGTAACACTCGTTCACAATAAAAATTGAAACGCTGTAGTTTGTCCCGGGGTCCAATGGAGGATTGTCGAGTGAAGATCCATTTTGGTTGCCGATTTCGAAAAACGGCGGTAGATCCGAGTTATTCGAATGGTAGACAAGTCGGGAATTTTTCAGAGTGTGATTCTTCCTATCGCGAAGGTTTTTCTCGAAATCTTTTAGATCGCCGTTCTCTCCGGCTTCAGAAATGGAAATGTAAGTTTTTCCATTGGCAGTTTTTGAGTACATTGTATTCAAGAATTGTATCGTGATGGTTTCGTTGCTAGCATTGAACGTCAGTTCTGGGGTATTCGGTATGTCTGGTGGGCTAGTGACAAATGATTGGACGTCAATACTTCTTGCAAAAATGTTATGAGCTCGCAGAGATACTCTGTACTTTGTACACGATTGAAACTTGCTGTGGGGGACCTGAAAGTAAAATAGTCCGATAACTATTAATTATCTCACGGCATTTGTTGCAAAATTACGAACTACGTAATAAGATATTTTTTCAAAAAGTGTAAAAATATATAATTATGTACTATGTTATTTAAAGTGATTGGGAAAAGGAAAACATTCTCAATTAAACGTGTTGTATATTGCATACTATTCTTTAGACGAAATCCGAGATAAAGAAAATAACACTTGTTATTTTGGACTTACCGTATAATTGTAAGTGAGATAATAATCCTTTTGAGAATGTATCGGATAATTTTCAAAATGATATTTCTGGTCCGTGGTACTCTGCACTAATATGTCGAAACTTGTCAAGGGTCCATTTGTGACATTCGGATGGTTCCAGAATACCACCAAATCATCATTATTGGTCCATTCGAACCTTATGCCGCAAGGAGGTTTGGATGCTGTAACATAATAAAAGTTATTATAAAAGACGGTGAAAGTATGCTTTACCTGTGAGTGGAAAATGTTAATTCCATGAGCAAGTAAAGCCTTTTTACTGTCGTGTTTAATATTCTGTTTTATTCTGGAGCGCAAATATTTAACAAAAATTGATATAAAAATGATTAAAAAAAAGTTAAGGCAAACTTTTTTACAAATGCAGTGAAAAGGAAAAATAATTTCTTGAATTGTTTGACCTAGGTTATTCTGTGAGTACCAGATTTAAAATCTTTCCGCACAAGATTACCTATTTTGTATCCGCGGCAAGCTGTTGAATCTGCTGTTCACAGAATAATCTAGGTCAAATAAATAAATTAATTATTGTTTACTTCTTAGTGCATTTATATAAAAGCTTGTCTCAACATTTTTTTAAATCATTTTTATTCTATTCTTTTTAGTCATTCATAAAATCCGTCATCGAATTCTGACAAAAATTTATTATCTCCAACCCCAAAAAACCCACATACCAATTTTGAATGGAATCGGGCCATAATAACAAAACACATCGTCATCTTGGGGCCGCCATCTTGAATTCATGAATTTTGACTGAAACATCATGATGTCCGACCCCAAAAACCCCCACACACCAATTTTAAATTCAAATTCATATTTATTTGTATTTGCTACAGCAGTCATCTAGAAGATGCATATACACGTCATGTTTTGCATTTTACATTCATGCATACATATTGGAGAGTAGTCAGTAAAATATAAAAAAAATATTAATATTAAATTTAAAATGGAAAATGCCGTTATGACTAATTCACTCAGCGAGTCATTGAGGAATTCTCTTACCGAATAATATGCTTTCTCCAGCATTATTTTCTTAATTGTTTCTTTGTATTTTCTGTGACTCATGTTCTGTTTGTTGACCGGTAGCTCGTTGAAGAACTTAGCTCCGACATATCCCGGGCTTTTCTCAAATTTTGTCAGTCAATGTTGAGTTGCGTTCAAGGCATTTGCAGTTCTTGTTGGATAATTGTGGAAGGATGAGTTTCTCCTGAATGAATGTATGTTATCTTTCACATAAATTAATGTTTTATAGATATATATGCACGGAAAAGTCAATATGTTGTTGTCTAGAAATACAGTCTTGCAGCTATCTTTGGTTTTCATACTGAACATAATGTAACGAACCTAGGCCGGACCTGTCGCCTCACGCGTTGCCATCGACAGCGATGATGTCATCCCCGGAGATATTCGAGAACAATCCAGCCACGCCGCCGCAGATAACAACGGTCGATATTGGAAATAACTGGAACATGCTGGGCACCAACCGCCAGAATTGGAAACATCGAGAATGCTGTATCGGAGATAAATAGGCAGCCCTCAAGAGGGAGTGGCAGTTTTCGGCGAGTCGATAACATCGAGCTATACAGTGGCGTAGCCAGTAATATAAATTAGTTGTCAATTTAAGTGTGAAATAAATTAGTAAAACCAAGTTAAGTTTATTTACGTTACAATTGGTGTCGGAAGCGAGATTTTGAAAATAAACAAGGATCTTGGAGGATAGTCAGAAAAATAAATTGATAGACCTTTTGTACGCCCAAAATAGACAGTGGCCCGGTTTTCGCGAAGTGGACAATTGTGCGTGGAATATAAACTGATACACTGTTCGCGTGAAACAGACAATAGACTGGTGGCCCGTGGAAAAGAATTCGCGAAGTGAATTTTTAACAAACTGATAAACTTTTCGTGTGAAACAGACTGATACCTCGTCAAAGACAAAATGTGTTCAAGAAAAGTGCGCCTTGCGGATTTGAAGGTAGCGGAATTGAAACAGGAATTGGAGGAAAGGGAACTGGAAACAAAGGGTAAAAAGCAAGTACTCCAGGAAAGACTTGCAGAAGGACTTATACAAGAAGGTGAGGACCCCGAAACATTTTTATTCGAAGTTCCGGAGGTGATTTGAGTCCGATAATAGAATCCTTGAAAGAAGAGCTGCAACAAAATTCGAGGACTTTGGAAGAAAATGCTAGAAATCTGGAAGGGAAGCTTGAAGAAAATTCTAGAAATCTGGAAGAGAAGCTTGAAGAAAATTCTAGAAATCTGGAAGAGAAGCTTCAAGAAAATTCTAGAAATCTGGAAGAGAAGCTTCAAATTCAAGAAGCCTGGAAGAAAATGCAAGAAGCCTGGAAGAGAAGTTCCTGGAAAACACAGAAGGCCTAAAAAAAGAATTGTGTGGTGTGGCTAATTTTCTAGAAGAAAAAATGGGAACCGTTGAGACAGAGATAGATAAAATTAGGGAGCAAATGAACACGGAGGTAGATAAAATCAAAGATGGGGTCGAGGCAGAAATGGACAAAATAAAGGAAACGATCAGTAAGCTGGAAAAACGAATTAATAGTGCGCCCTCCACAGAGATGGTTAACGAAAATGCAATGCTGGACATGAGTTTGAACTTGGATAAAGTTCAAGAGGGTATAAAAGATGTCAAGGTCATTTCAGAAATAGGGAAGCTTTCCATGAAGCCGCCTCAGTTCGACGGAAAAACTCCATGGGCAAATTACCGCCGGCAGTTTGAAGCAGCGGCCAAAGCAAACGGATGGAATGCAGGGAAAGAGCTGTAGCACTGACACTTGCATTACGTGGAGAAGCGACAAATATTCTACAAACTCTCACCGCCCAAGAACAGGAGGACTATGATCAGCTGATTAAACATCTAGAATTACGATATGGCCACGCCCATTTGGAACACGTATACCACTCCCAACTGAAAAATCGCTACCAGAAATCGGGCGAATCCTTACAAGAATTCGAAGCTGACATTGCACGCTTGGTTCGTCTCGCATATCCAGCCACACCGGAAAATGTAATGGAGCGATTAGCGGTTCAGGCATTCTTGGATGGACTCCGTGACCAAGAAACCAGACAAGCGTTGACACTAGCTCGTCCAACACATCTCGTAGACGCACTGGCACGCGCTTTGGAATTTGAGGCAGCAAAGCAATCCTGCAAAACCAAAGTAAAGTTCGAAGTATTGAAGAAGACTCACAGGAGCATGCTGACTTGAAGCTGCCATAAGAAAAGTGATGAAGGAAGTTTTGCCTGAGAAAAGACAGATAAGATGCTGGAATTGTAGCAAAATTGGACATGTGCGTAGCAAATGTCCAACATTCGAAAACACGACTCCGATGCAGGAAAACTAAAGAAGGTCGACGAGAAGGGCAATCGTCGGCCTGCCCAGCAAGCCCCGGTTAACAACGCATATGTCGCTATCCTGCAACGACAGAACAGAGGTGTTTTCGTAGACGGTCTCATCAATAACGAGCCTTGCACCATGCTGCTAGATACAGGTGCGACTAGGACAATTCTCGGCCTTCCTTGCCAGAACACCGGAACGAATTGAACCGACAACTTGAAGCTACGCACAGCAACAGGAGCCAGCTACCGTATATGGCGAGCTACCGATTGAAATAATTTTGGGCAGCACTAAAGTGAAACATCAGGCACTTGTAGCGGACATCGAAGACGATGCAATCATCGGAATGGACATCATGAATTCCAGAGGGTTTGAATTGGATTTCAAAGACGGCGTCCTACGTGTCAACGGAGAAGAGCTGGTACTTCATGGGAGAAGTGAAGAGTTGATCCGTGTGCTGTTGGCTGAAGATGTAAGCGTACCTGAGAGGGCTGAAACCATCCTGGAGGCTCGCCTGGACGGGAGTGCGAGCAGTGGAGACGTGGTGATGTTCGAGCCCAAACTTCACGATGAGAAAATTGGACGAGGGATTGCCCTAGGGAAAACCCTGTTACGTGCTGAAAAATTTGTACCGGTAAGGGTCATGAATGTCAATTACTTTCCAGTTACCTTAAAGAAAGGAACAATTTTAGGGCACTGCTCGTCAGTTTCATCTGTGATCCGGGGCGTACGAGGTACGAGTAGCCAACCCAACAACTTGCCCACAGAACTAGAAAAATTAGTTGCCATCTCTTCCAAAGACATAAAACCAGCTCAACAGCCCAAACTAAGAGATTTAGTCAAAAAGTACCAAGACATCTTCGATACCGGACAAGGAAAAGGGGGTCGAACTAATGTGGTCCAGCACAAGATTCATACTGGGTGCCCGACCGATCCGGCAATCAGCAAGAAGACTTCCTCTTGCCAAGAAGGAAGAGGCTGACAAAATAGTCAGCGATATGGAAAAAGAAGGAGTTATCGAACCATCTGACACTCTCTGGTCCTCTCCAGTCGTACTGGTGAAGAAAAAGGATGGATCGACACGCTTTTGTGTAGACTATCGCCAACTTAATAATGCCACGAAGAAGGACAGTTACCCTCTCCCGAGAATAGATGACACCCTAGACACGTTGGCTGGTTCCACGATTTTCTCGACCCTTGATCTGAAGAGTGGATACTGGCAAGTAGAACTCGCTCAGGAAGATCGAGAAAAGACTGCTTTTACCATCGGCTCAGGATTGTGGCAGTTCACCGTTATGCCATTCGGGCTCTGTAATGCTCCCGCCATATTCGAAAGATTGATGGAAACAGTAGTGAAGGGACTCTCATGGAATACGTGTCTAGTGTATCTCGACGACATAATTGTGGTCGGCAGATCGTTCGAGGACCACGTGAAAAACTTGGAGGAAGTATTCCTGCGACTGAGGAACTCCGGATTGAAGCTGAGCCCTAAGAAATGCCATCTGTTCCAAAAAGAAGTACGATACCTCGGCCACGTTGTCTCTGGGGAAGGAGTAGCAGTGGATGACCAGAAGATCAAAGCTGTTAAGGATTGGCCCATCCCAAAAGACATTCACCAACTTCGAAGTTTCCTTTGGTTTATGCACATACTATCGCCGATATGTGCTGGGATTCGCTAACATCGCTAAACCACTGACCAGGCTCACGGAGGGCCAAACAAAGTTCCAGTGGTCCGAAGAATGTCAAGACTCATTCAGGAAGCTGAAAGGAGCTTTGATCAACGCACCTATACTGAGCTATCCCCTACCCAAAGGGAAATTCATTTTGGATACGGACGCCAGCAACGTGGGACTTGGAGCTGTCCTATCTCAGATCCAGGAGGGACAGGAGAAGGTCATTGGTTATTTCAGCAAGACGCTTAGCAAACCAGAGCGCAATTACTGTGTCACCAGGCGAGAGCTGTTAGCTGTTGTAAAGGGAGTGGAGCACTTCTACAAGTACGTGTATGGAAGAAGATTCCTGTTGAGAACTGACCATGCAGCTCTCAAATGGCTCTTACAGTTCAAAAATCCTGAGGGTCAAGTAGCACGTTGGATCGAGAGACTCCAAGAATTCGATTTCGAGATCGAACATCGAGCCGGAACTAGCCATAAAAAATCTACTTGTTTCCCTAAATCTTACACTGCATGTACATGCTCCAACCCGATATTCCCAGCATTCTTCCTCTATTATTGATTATGTATGTTCTAATATCGCCAACACGTCCTGCAATGTGGTAATGGCTGGTATATCTGACCACGAGGCAATCCTATTCACATTCCCGGTTTTAGGAGCAAAAGATAGAGTGGTGAAACACCTTGGACGCATTTACTCCACGAGTAACTTCAATAAATTCGATACCTTGAACTCCGCCACCCAATGGAACACTATTATCAGTCACACCGATCCTTTGACTGATTTCCACACTAAACTGGTGCATAACTTAATAAAGCTTTCCCTTGTCGCCTCCTGAAAAATAAAAAACACAGAAAACCTTAGATAACTAAAGGTCTACTAATCTCCTCTAAGAACCTACGGTCCCTTCATCATATCAGAAAATTTGTTTCGCCAAATAGTTGGTTTCTCTCTTACTTTAATAAATACAGAACTTTATATAGGACTATTATTCTAGAAGCTAAAAAAAGATATTACAATAACAGATTATTGGAATCTAGAAATAAACAAAAGGAGAGCTGGGCAATAATTAATGACCTAAGAGGAGTAAATAGTGCTCCAACTAACACCAGCATACCGTCTTGTAATGAACTAAATAAATATTATAGTACAGTCGCCTTGAATCTATCCAAAACCATAGCAATCACGGAAGACCCCATGAACTATATGGGAAATGTAACAGTCCAAAACACCTTCTTCTTTAGTCCCACAGACCGCCATGAATTGAAAGAAGTATTCGCTGAAATAAAAAACAAAAAAGCATCTGGTTGGGATAAAATATCTATACAAATTTTTGAACAACTACCGATTAGTGCATTAGATGCTCTAGCTGAGGCAATTAACATATCTTTTGAGAAAGGCACGTTCCCAGGCTGCTTAAAAAACGCGGTTATTATTCCAATATATAAAGGGGGCAATCATAATGACCCCAGTAACTTTAGACCTATCTCTCTCCTACCCGCTCTCTCCAAAATTATCGAAAGACTTGTTAAAAGACGAATTCTATCATTCACGAATAAAAACAATATAATATCAACGGCCCAATTTGGTTTCCAACGTAACAAATCCACCTCTGATGCCACATTTGAACTTCTCGAGCATCTATACCTAAAGCTTAATGACAATGAAGCCGCGGCAGTGGTGTTCTGCGATCTATCAAAGGCTTTTGACTGTGTGGATCACAGAATACTGCTGAGAAAGTTAGAAAGATATGGCTTCCGCGATGTGCCCCTGAAGTGGTTCGAGTCTTATCTCTAAACGTAGACAGGTGGTCTACTCTAATGGTCTAACCTCTCAGGAGTCTTTGGTGGATTGTGGGGTACCACAGGGCTCTGTCTTAGGCCCCTTATTATTCCTGCTTTACGTGAATGATCTCGCACTACTGGATATTGCGGGTAGATTCACCTTTTTTGCAGATGATACCACCATTCTTTGGCATAATAAAGACACTCATCATTTGAATGCACTAATAGAAAATGACATCCTCAAAGTCAAGAAGTGGTGCGACGCCAATCTGTTGTCCTTCAATGTAAATAAAACCCACATTCTCACCTTTAAATGTTTGCTAAATCCTATTTCAATAGGTGACAAAAGTCTACACGAATCCTCTTTGACTAAATTCCTAGGGGTATATATTGATAATAAGTTGACGTTTAAGGAACATATCTCAAGCTTATGTACCAAACTAGCTAAAGGCTGTTATGCACTTAGAGTCATATCGAAGGAACTCGACCAGACCACGGCAAGAACAACTTATTTTGCAGTAATAGAGACCCACCTGAGATATGGGATCTGCTACTGGGGGAACTCAGACAAAGCATCAATTAATAATGTATTTATGCTCCAAAAAAGAGCTGTCCGGTATATGTGTAGGGCGGGCTTCAGAGATTCATGTCGGCCCTTATTCAAATCACATAGAATATTGACCCTTACCTGCATATTTATATTAGAGACGGCGTGTTTGATGTTTAAAAAACAAAAGCTAAATAAAAACTCCATAAGAAATCCTCGCTTTCAGACTAGACAGATGGATAATATTGATCTTCCTAAGCCCAACACTACACAAGTTAAGAATTCACTGATTTATAACTCAAAAAAAGTTTTTAATCATCTACCTCAGAATATCAAAATTCTAAATTCAGAAAGAAAAATCAGGAAAAGTGTCAAAGAGTTACTGTTGGATAAGGCATATTACACTTTGGATGAGTTTTTTAACGATACGCCTTAAGTGTAAAACTCATGCGATGATTTTGTAGTTTTAAGTGTACCTTAGTAGGCAGGCGTGGCGTTAAATGCATGTTTTTATTTTCATTTTTTTTAGTATTTGTTTATACAGATTAATCCTATCTCATCTCATTCTTTCGACTAATGTTTTACTTCCACATTTATACTTCACTTGTATACTTGTACTTTTATTTTGTTAATGTTTATTTATGACACTTTGTCAATAAGAAGCTATTCTTGGACAATAAAGTATTGATTGATTGATTGATTGATAAGAATGCAGATGCCTTGTCGCGAAGACCATGTCCAGATGATTGCTCACATTGCCGACGAGCAGAAGAGGAAGAAGCAACACTTTGTAGAACCGCGGCAATGGATGACAACTGGAACGACAGCAAGATCCAGAAAGACCAAGAGAAAGACCCCGACCTTGGCTTAGTCGTCAGCTGGAAGAAGGGCAATCGAAGACCATCATGGCAGGAAGTCGCAGGATACTCGCCGGCTGTTAAGTCCTATTGGGCACAATGGAACTCTCTTATTCTGGACAATGGGATCCTGAAACGTGTGTTGGAGGCCGAGATTGGTGGGAAGACAGACGCCAAATAATTGTTCCCAGGAACAGAAGAGAGGAAGTGCTGCGGGAAATCCATGATGGAGTCGCTGGAGGACATCTGGGAGTGACGAAGACCCTGCAGAAAGTGAGGCAACGGTTTTACTGGGCCAATTGTCAAGCTGACGTCCAGGACTGGTGCAGAAAGTGCGCTGTATGCGCTGCTAGCAATGGACCTCGAATACGACCCAAGGCCCCGATGCGTCAGTACAACGTAGGCAGCCCGTTCGAGAGAATCGCCATTGACATCGCCGGCCCGTTTCCCGTATCCGACCACGGGAATAAATACATCCTTGTGGCAATGGACTACTTCAGTAAGTGGGCGGAAGCCTATGCCCTGCCCAACCAGGAAGCCATCACCGTCGCCGACGTCTTGGTGAAAGAGTGGATATGTCGATTTGGTATTCCAATGGAACTGCACTCGGATCAAGGCAGAAATTTCGAATCCAACCTGTTCCAAGAAATATGCTTACTGCTGAACATCCGCAAGACAAGAACCACGGCCCTACATCCGCAGTCCGATGGAATGGTGGAACGGATGAACAGAACGATCAACCGCCACTTGTCCAAGGTTGTCTCTGACCATCAAAGAGACTGGAACCAGTATCTTCATTAGTTCCTGATGGCCTATCGATCCGCAGTACACGAGTCAACAGGTCAAACTCCTGCTAGTATTATAATGGGCCGAGAACTGCGACTGCCTTGTGACCTGAAGTTTGGGATACCGCCAGGACAAGACACTGCGGGAGAGGACTACGTCAGCAAACTTCGGCAGAGAATGGACGACATCCACGAACGAGTCCGGTTGAACATCCAGAGTGCCAGCGATAAAATGAAGAAGACCTATGACATCAAGGCCGACGCTGGAGGGTTTAAGGTTGATGACCTGGTTTGGCTGTACAACCCCAAACGTCGTCGTGGACTATCACCAAAGTTGCGGAACTCGTGGAAGGCCCGTATAAAATCGTGAAAAGGATAAACGACCTTGTGTACCGAATCCATAAGCCACCCCGAGGGAAACCAAGGGTCGTCCATTTCAACAGGTTGGCCCCTACGCTGGAAACCATGACCAAGTTCGCACCCTCAAGCCACCGGAGGATGATATGACGTTCGAGAAGTTTATGTCCTTGTATTCAAACGGGCAGAAAGTTCTACATGGGGTTACTAGAGAGGAGTCACGAGACCTTTTCGAGGTGCCTGCTGACTACGCACTAGCGCACTGTGTGGCAGAAGATCTTCGAATGTCCAGGGGCATCGCCGTAGTGTTTTCCAAGAAATTTGGTCAACTCCAAACACTGCGGGAGCAGAATCCAGAAGTTGGTGGGGTGCTACAATTGAAGAAAGGCCAGAGAAACATCTACTACCTAGTTACCAAGAGGCATTCCCAAGATAAACCGTCCTATGAAGATGTCTGGAAGAGTCTCACCAACCTAAGAGATACTATGGTGGACCAGAATCTGGTGGATCTAGCAATTCCAAAATTATCCTGTGGTATTGATGGGTTGGACTGGAGAGTCATAAGAAGTATGCTGGAGGCGATATTCAGATCCAGCGGCGTCAAGATTTTGGTTTGCTGTAACCCTCTTCCACGACCGGTCATGAAGACCGTGGAGTTCCATCGAACTTCACGGTCAAATGGGGACAGCAGATATCGTCACCCCAAGGATACATTTCGGGACAAAAGTCTTAAGAAGGGGGCAATGTAACGAACCTAGGCCGGACCTGTCCCTCACGCGTTGCCATCGACAGCGATGATGTCATCTCCGGAGATATTCGAGAACAATCCAGCCACGCCGCCGCAGATAACAACGGTCGATATTGGAAATAACTGGAACATGCTGGGCACCAACCGCCAGAATTGGAAACATCGAGAATGCTGTATCGGAGATAAATAGGCAGCCCTCAAGAGGGAGTGGCAGTTTTTCGGCGAGTCGATAACATCGAGCTATACAGTGGCGTAGCCACTAATATAAATTAGTTGTCAATTTAAGTGTGAAATAAATTAGTAAAACCAAGTTAAGTTTATTTACGTTACAATAAGTCTCAGGATGCGTTTTTGACAAACAAAAATTCTTTCAGAATTGGTGCAATCTCCTCATAAAATGACATTGTATGAAAGGTGGCAGTATACTAGTGAATAGTACATGTCCGTTAGTACGTTATTGCCCAATGTTTTTTTCAGTTTCGGTATAGCAAAAAATCAGGAATTAAATTTTTTTAGAGTGTGTTGAAGGTGGCTGTCCCATGATATGTACTGATCCAGGTGAAGTACTGAGAATTTGGTTGAGTCCGAGTTCTGAATTTCCGCTAGAGAAGAGCTAGGACTGTTTCTTCTGCACTTGAATTGAACATATACTATTTTTTCAGTATTTAGTATCAGATTATTTGTATTACACCAATTTCCGAAATAATTTATGACTTCGCTTGCAGTGTTTTCCAATTCCTTCAGAGTCCGTGCAGAGACCACCACCGAAGAATCGTCTGCACAGTTTTTCTCAATTATCTCAAAAACCTCCACTTTTAGACACATGGAATTATGACTTTTAGGTTGAGTATCGATGAACCAAACTGATGTCAAACGCTCATTTGTCTATTCACTTGTCCCAAGAAAATATGAAGGAACATAGATAGATAGATAGATTTATTGGACAACTTTACATTTACATGTTTGATGCAAGTCATGAGTAGGTACTAATAAAAATAATAATAAAATAAAAAATAGAAAATACACAAACAAAAATTTAAAAATATAATCAAAATGATTAAAATATTGTATTAATAAGTTTTAATTACAAATATTAGTTGGTTTGAATTTTATTTACGGGTTGAGAATATTGAATAAGCTCATGTGCATCAATATACCTAGTGACAAGACTAAATCGTGTTTTCATAATTAATCTCCCGCAAAATGTCTATTCCACAAATATTTGATTAGTTTCGACCCAAACTTATGTGATTTAGGTTATTGAAGATTCCAGATAAAACAAGAATGTATAACGTTTCTTAGTAAGGGTAGAGGAATAAAATGTTTTTTTTTCGATCTGGTTTAAAATTGGTACATGAGGTCCTCGTTGGATTCCAAACACATTTTCTCAATAATTTTTTTCGATATCTTGTCAATTTGACCAATTTTTCGGCACCACAGACAACTTTTTTTTAAATTCCCGCCAAATCTGAGGTCACGTGATATAAGTCACAACGGATTTTTTAGTTGTCAGACATGCAGAAACGAACCGCCATTAGAGTTTTTCAGAAATTTCCATAACAATTTTTTTCCCATATGTAGCCAACATTATGACGGATATTGTATATATACTGTATATATATATATATAAGTGGAAAATTGTTGTCCGAGAGAAATTATGAAAAAGGAATTTGTGGCATAATGGACAAAATATTAAATTAAAGAAAAAAAGCATCCTCAAGTTGGACTCGAATCCACGACCCTCTGCTTTCCGGGCATTCACTCTCTCCCTCTCTCTCTCTATATATATATATATATATATATATAAATAAATATTGCTACACGTCTTATATTCAATAATCTACAATTGTTCTGTCATTGATTATAATCTTTTGTTTTTCAATATTTTTTCTTTTATATTGTTGTTTGATGAGTCATTTATCAACATATGAGTACAACATAAAAACTGTTGATAATAAGCAAGTCCATTTCATAATTATTACGCAAACCACGTAGAACTTCAACAACTTCGGATCTATTCATAATGTAATGGGTCTTTTCCCCTCACTATCACACTTTGACGCTTTTCACTAGTTTCGGTTTTTCCTCGGGCGCCACCTTCAATTGAGTGTGAAGGACACTGCTCCGGGCAGCCTCAGTGGAGAAAATATAACACTCCAGGGGTCAATATAGTAGTGACAAGACTTGACGAGGCCAGAAAGGCAGACTTTACTTGCCCTTGACTGGGTTTGCTACCTGAGTGTAGGCTGCGGGGTGATTAGTTGTTGTGCAAATAATAACGTATTCATAGGTGCAAGGGAAAACAATTTATTTGAACTCTTATATACATGGGCAGTACCGCCGTTTCAAGTTATATACAAGGCCAGCTAAACTATTCACTAGCGGGACGGGTGCAAAGCTTAATCACTGATACATACAAGCAACACGGCTGCCCGCCGTTTCGAATAAATACAAAACAAGCAGAATTACTCGCAAGCGGGAAGGGTGCGAAGCTTAACTCAGGAATATGCTAACAACCAAAAGCACATGCGGTGGGGGGAGGGGGGTTTAGTAGTGCACAAGCTCAAATCAAAAACCAGAAGGCAAAACGGCATTTCTCAAGTTCTAATTTTTAGGCAACAAAGCTTTTACGGGCGGCCAAGGTTACGGAATGAATGGGTGAGCAGTGCGTCTTGTTCCGTGTCTACGATGTTTTACTTTAGTTCTGACGTCATATATCGGTTTCGCTTTATAGTAATTGTATACCCTGTTACTACTCTACACGACCATTAGTGTGGCTTGTCCTTAGAACATGGCCCAACTGACGGCTCCTATGCTATTTCGGCCAACTAGAAAACCAACTACACGTTTTCTACCCCTAGCTCTATCCTGCGCGACCGTTAGTGTGGCTTGTCCTTAGAACATGGCCCAACTGACGGCTTCTATGCAATTACGGTAACTAGGGAACCAACTTCACGTTTTCTACCCCTAGCTCTATCCTGCGCGACCGTTAGTATGGCTTGTCCTTAGAACATGGCCCAACTGACGGCTTCTATGCAATTTCGGCTAACTAGGGAACCAACTTCACGTTTTCTACCCCTAGCTCTGTCCTGCGCGACCGTTAGTGTGGCTTGTCCTTAGAACATGGCCCAACTGACGGCTTCTATACAATTTCGGCTAACTGGAAAACTAACACGATGTTTCCTACTCCTAGTCCTGTCCTGCGCGACCGTTAGTGTCCTTAGAATATGGCCCAACTGACGGATTGTACCCACTTCGGCTAACTAGAAAACTAACACTGTTTTACGCGCACGGTACACTCGTCGAACTGCCTTACTATCCATGCGCAGGCTCACCGGTACTTTGGCACTTTCCACTCACTCGGCTTACTCTCGGAGGCACTAACTCGCGTGGTGATCAGTTCTCGATCTCAAACGGTTCTGATTCTTCGAAGTGTGTTTGAAGGAGACCTAGGCGATTTTTCCCCCTCTACTCTCTACCTATGCTCTGGCGGACACTTGCTGAACTTGTGATCTTATATTTACCAATGGAATGACGTCAGAAAACGGGCGTCACGACGGCTAAGGCTTCGGTTCGGAACACGCCTGGTATCGTCCACTGGTCAGGTGCTACTTCTTCAACTCGTGTCTGTAGGTCGGCCGTGGTACTCTCTGTCGAGCTCGGTGAACTACTTCCTTGAAAAATTGCTGCCCAGAATATTCGTCGGTTTCCTTTCCTCGAGCTGTCTCCCCTCCACAATTATGCGCGCTTCGATTTGTGGACTTTGAAAAGTTCTGCTACAACTTATAATTCGTATATTTACCCGGGTGTGACGTCAACGAGCTGCGTGCGATCCGAGAACGGACGGTCTGGTTTCTCTCGCTTCTGCCATGGAACTGAATATGCTCCGCGACGTTTATTTCCAATACAGATCGATGTTGTTTCAATCATTCGTTCTCGATTCGCTGGCGCGCGCAATTACCAATCGCTCGTACTTCACAACCACGCTCGCGGTATCGGCGTGGTCTATGGAGGGTATTTAGCCTATTTATCGGGTTAGGGGTGATTCACGGATTTATCACGAACATGAATGGTATTTTTAGACCTATTATTACTGATGGTGTGAATTTAAATCTGTACAAGGAGCTTTTGGTTGTGTAGAAAATCGAAAAAATAGTGACTTCGTCACAATAATGGACTTCTGACATAGGACCACAGTCCTAGATTTGTTTCCAAAACATTCTTGGTTCGGCATTGTTTCAGGAGATTTTTCCCAGAATTGGTTACATCTTACTTGGTGGCCATTTTATGTACATAATAAATAATTTAGTTTTTATAGAATTCATATATGATGGACCATAATATAGTTTAAAATTGAAAATATAGTGTTTTGGATGCTTTTTCCATGTTATATTTCACTTTACTTTGATATTGAAACTGTAGTCGTAATTTCGTCATTACTTTTGAAACATTCAAATTATCAAAAAAATTTCAGAGACAATCAATCAAATATTTAGTGATAAATATTTTCTCTGTGCTTTATACAAATGTATATGTCAACACAATTAATTTCATAAAGAAATTCATATATACGTGTGATTTTGAGCTCACTACAAACATTGATCCGATATTGATATTCAAAAATCTTGTATCGTGTTGAATGAGCTGTGACTCCTGCATACACATTTCATGATCATTCACATCATAAACATCATTCACTTATTTTGTTTATTTTTTTTTCCCACATCCATTCCCATACTCACCCTCTCTTTTAATTTCCACTGTAATGCTATCGGAAAATGATCCATGTTCCCCCGGAACTTTGTTCTTGGCAGATATCTGTATAAGAATTGGAAATACGTTATGAAGATCTATTGATAATAATAATAATAATAATAATATACTTTAATCAACAATAAGTTATCAAAACCATTACAATGATGTCCATAACAAATTGCCGAGAGCGTCAGTAAATGAAAGTATACACAGTAAACATAGAAGACAAGAAATATAACATAAATTATGAATAAAACACGAATACCGACGAACCACAGATATATAAATGTATACAACTAGACATACAGTGGTCCCAACAACCTCTTAAGAAAAAAATTCGTCAAGTGTGTAAAAGTTCTTTTGGGTCAAGAAGTCTTTGAGCCTATTTTTGAAAATGAGAATATTTGGCGCACTTTGCACTTCTTCAGGTAAATTATTATAGATTCTGCAGCCATTCTGGTACAAGTTTCTTTGGTAAAATTTGGTTGAGTGCTTTGCCGGAAGTAAATTGTTCTTAAATCTGGTAGAGTAATTATGCTTCGATCTATTGCAGCTAAACAATGAAAGATTCTTATGAACATAACACGATATTACGTATATGTAAGTATCAACTACGGTTAAAATTTTATTATTTTTATAAGACTCCCTGCATGAGTGTCCCCAGGGAAGATTACAGAGGATTCTCAACGCGGATTTTTGTAAAATTAATATTCTTGAACAATCAGTGCCAGCTCCCCAATTCATGATGCCATATCGAATTTGAGAGTGAAAATTCGCATAATACAGAGTGAGGAGTATTTTTTGACTGCAGTGCTTCTTTAATGACCTCAGGGCATAGCAAGCAGATCTCAATTTACCACATAGATTATGTATGTGAGATTCCCAGTTTAACTTTTGATCAAAGATAACCCCCAAGATCTTGACATCGTTTTGAAAACTGAAATTATATGTGTTATTGTTACATTAGCGTTCGATGGAAAATAATAGAAACCGTTTTTTCCTTATTCAAATTGATAAAAAAAATTTCTGACCATAATAAACACCGCGTGTATATCTCTTCAGCAGTAGCCATTGTCCGATCGATGCTGGTTTCCGTAATTAGAAAATTAGTGTCATCGGCATAACAAACCATATTTACATTTGGAATACCTTCGAGGAAAGTTATGAGGTCGTTGGCAAAAATTATATATAAAAGAGGTCCTAAAATAGATAATAAATAATGGTGATATTTTGATAGTTGTCACGATTTTAAAACCAATCCGACATGAAGTTATAATCCAATCAATAGTGATATTGACTTAACGAAAATTAAAAAACAGTTGAAATTCTGGACAATTCTTTACCATGCAACGACTCTAAAAATAAAAACAAAATCCAAATATTCTCCCAATTTTCAACTCCAAATAATTGGAGATATGAAATAATGTCCTGTTTAAAAGTTGTAGCTCGTTATTTTTCCTACAAAAATGTATTCCATAAATTTTGCGATAAATCATCAGATAAACGGGATGTTTCACTTGTAGTCAGGCGTTCGAAATTGCGTGGGAACGAAAAATTGCGCCAATTTTCATATAACCGGACTAGTCAGTCGATTTTCCTCGCTACTGAGACCTGCTCAAAAAAGCCAAAGCACATAAAATGTAGAAAAAACTCAGATCTTTCACATGATGTCGTGTGAAAAACGATTTTCTGGGCCGAAACCCTGTCATCAACTACCCTGTGTACATTCAATCTCAGAGCGCATATGCATATGAAGAATGAACACGATATAAAAACCTCACGAAAAAACATCGTTTCCTACGAATATAAATAAATCGACAATTCATTCCGTTGATGTTCGCCACAAATCCAATTATGGGATCTCCATTGATATCTTAAACTCAGTAATATACATATCAGCAAGTCTAATGAGAGTGATTAGATTTCCACACCTCCGAATTAGCGAGGAAAAATCTTAAATAACAATTAATAACGATTCGAATTTGTGTTGAATGCAAAAATATTCGAATTAGTTTTTCAAGTTTCAAACTGAAATTACCAGCACGTAAGTGTTTACTGTAAGGGCTCATAAAGCCCCCATAAACCCATTACCCATTGTCAATGGCACTTGAGAAAGTGTCGTAAATTAAATTATTGCAGAATCCGTGGAGGGCGTTTAAAAGCTTGGTATGGCGAAAACAAGTGAACGGAATATTCTTTGTTTGTTTCGGCATGTGGATTGGGTTCAAGATGTCGAGTTACAGACTTTCTCTTAGAATGATAAAAATATACAACGAACGAACGACATTTGGCCGGCTATGAGTGGGGAAGTGGTGATTTTCGAGATCTAGAAAGTATTTCTCAAATCGGGAATTTTTACTTCCTGTTGGGCCCTGTACTCGACAACACGTACACCTTGCTCTGCGATCTGCTGGTTCAGCGGGTGAGTTTGTTTATTTTATTCTTCGAATACGCTCTGCGTGTGTGCGATTTTCTGCGACTCTAGCCAGTCCATTGGGTATTATACAAGTGCTTCCTGGGAATAGCAGCTTATTCTTCCACAGTTATTTGGAGTTCTACCTGTGAATTCGAAGCCTTGCGATAATTTTTTTTGAATTCTCATCGACGCTTCGCATCCTACACCGTCCTGAGGACTAGATACGAGGGTTGATAGCCGACGGCAGCAGATTGAGGGATTTTAGAACGTCAACTCCAAGAGTTCTTGCCTCCAGTCTTTTGATTAATCAACCTTTTCGTTTCAGTTACTGATACCGGTTTTTCCATCGTCCAGCTGACTTCTACGTTATACGTGGATTTGTATACTGATTTACCCTTCTCTTACAGGATTCTGCACGCGTGCGCTTTGTGTGTGGGCTTGTCTAAGCCTAATTTTCTTCTCTTCCGAGGCTGGAGGAGAGCCCCCGCATAGTTGGAAGCTCACTGACGTGATATCCCTCACAAACCATGATTTGTGACAGATACACTGAAGCAAGACCTCAACCAGATTGAACCCCGAAATCACACACGTGTGCGAACCTCAGTGCACGGGTCTTTCTGCGACTAAAAACGCATCAGTTACACTGCGGTGATAGGTGTAAACAGTTATTGATAATAAATTATGTCAATAAAACTAAAGGTTTTAGTTCATGTGTGACGAATATTTGTAGGGACCGTAGTGCATCTGTAGGACCGTAGCCTAAGCTCAATGTTGTGCTGCATTTGTACGCGTTATATAGTTCTGTCTTAGGGACATTTTATTAAGATAGGTCACGGTACGCGCTTAATTTTTGGGGAGTAAATTCACTTTTGACATCCCTCCATGTCCTACAATTCACGCTCGAGGACTCGCCCCAGAACACAAATTCAACAAACTTCATGTGTACTTCACCCCGTTGAAAGCATCACGCGAGTTTCATCTAACCAAGCTCTTGTTTGTTCTTCATATGAGAATCGTCCGGCTTTTCAACCCATCCTAACTGCGCCAGTCCGTGGTTAATTTTCTGTTGAAAATAATTTTACTTTTGACTCTACCTTGGGCAGCCCTGAAATCAATAGGAACTATTCTGTCTCAGAAAGTATAGGCCCGAAGAGCTCACAGCTGTTTGTTGAATCGCGACGCGTCGAAAATTGCGCTACGGAATCTAGCGTCCCTCTAGATTCGCAAAAAGCGGTGCATTTAATTTCACTTACATCTCCTAGGTTAAACCGTATGAGAGGGTGTATGGATTGTATGAATGTGAACATAAGTCCCGTTGCGAACTTTCCTGATGAAGACGATGATGACACACCGAATAATTTTTCTGTTGAACAGAATATACTGCATGATCTGAGTCAGAGGGCAACTTCCTCTAAATTTTTTTTCAATAGGCCGTTGGGAGCCTCAAGTGAAATTTTGGATTTTGGCTATAGACCCGCCAGGGTAACTCATACCCCGATAAATAACAGCTCACCACGCCGAGTTGTGGAAGCCTTTCAAAATTTAGAACGTAATACGTTAAGTTCAGGGGCATCGAGCCCACTTAATTTTTTTACCAATTTTCAATAAGTTCAGGAATGAATGAAATGAGAATGTTTGAGTCAAACCGCCCCCGTACTCCAGACAATAATTCAATTATATCAGAGCTCAACCGCTCCAGGGCTAGCAACGGGCCCCCGATCGAAGGGGTCCCGCCTGCAGGCGAGGCCATTCATCAAACGGCCCGCCCGAATAGTGAAATCCCTGCTACTTGGCAGGTGGTATCGCAGGAGGAACAGGAAGAATGGAATTCATTCTTAAGGTTTGAGAGATTCTGCGAAATGAAACGGAAGACCCCCTTCCCCTGAAGATAATCGACCTGTTTTGAGACAATGAGACGAGTTTTGAAGTTCATACAAAATCCAATCATAATACAAAGAGTGTTAAAAAATTTCCGATTGAGTACACATTTTGGTTAATAAACTCGCAAGGAGTCATTGCCATGTTGATTCCTTGGGGCTCTGTGCTGTTCATGGTTGATATACTAACACAGTACAACCGGATTACTCTAGGTTTTGTTGTAATTCGGAGGTATTTTTTTTTTTGGTGAAGGGTAACCTTAAATTTTGCTGTACATTTGGTGATTTGATCAATAACGCCCCTAATAGAAAAATAATCGGCTGGTTTATGAGTACAATAAAATATGGTCTTTCGAATGACATTCGAATTATTTTGAATTCCTGGAGATATGTACAGAATGCGACATTTCCAGAAAGTATCCATTACTTTTTCGTTTCTGAATATTTCATCTTGATATTTTCGAGGATCCTCAGGTATAAATGTATGGACACGATTGTATGCCGTGGAGATGGGGCTATTGTTACAGGAAAAAAAAGGCCGGTGAACTTTTTCCTACCTCTCCTCTTTCCTCTAATGGTGCGTTACTGAAGATTTTCCCGGAATTTTCAGCCTAATTTGCCCAATTTTCTCCCTGTTGAATCTGAGAAACATTCATTCTCATGTAACTCGACCCTCAGAGTTCAGTATACCATTTCGATTACAGTTGATACTGAGGAGAAATCCATCGAAAAACTGACATTTTGAGTCAATATAATAAGAACGTTTTAGGTCCATTTTAGCCCGATTTTTGAGTCATGCTTAATCAAATATCAAAGAAAAGAGTGTTTCCTTGTTAACCAAGGCGAAATACATAGGAATACATACTTTATAGACATACACTTTAAAATCATATTAAATTTTGATAGAAATCTTTTTCGTAGAGCTACAACTTTTTCCAGGAACATTTTTCGGTATCTTCATTATTTTTGTAGTTACAGCTGAAAATCAGTAAATTCAAAAAGTTTTTGGATTATTTTTAATTTTAGGGTCGTGGCATTGTGAAGAATTGCTTTTATGGATAGTTTATACATTTACAACTACCTGAATCCAGAATTTCAGTGGTTGGTAATTTTTGTTAGATTTTGGTGAAATTGTATTCTATTTATCTATCTTTGGTGATGAAGCAGAGTAGAAGATGAAGTGGAAGTTAATCGTTCCAGTAGAATATTTTTGTTGTCTCCATCAGAAAAAGGCGATTGAATAGCTGTAATCTATGGATTCAGAGTATTGCCAATATTACATACCTGGATTTCATATGAGTATCCTACCCATATAGTACTCGTCAAATTGGCACAATGGTAATCTGGCCACAGTTTGCACGCTTCCGGTTTAACAGTTTTGCAATATTTGTAACTCTTATAAGAATTTTCCGTTTCGTATAAAATATCATAATTTTCCAATATACCAGTAGGAGGATACGGAGCCTTCCAACGAAGTGATATCCACTCCAAGTCCTTTGAGTACGCTTCGAGTTCGGAAATTTTGTTGGGAGCTGAAATTTCAAATTTACTTATCCAATTCGGTTGTATACTGAGAGCCAACGATGATACTAGTCAGACAATAACTTTTGAAAGGCATGTGGATCAGAAGCGGACTGATGGAAGGCTGGTGCTTTTTTGATGCAACTTGAAAAAAATTCAAGACAGGAGGGGTAATCGATAAAATGTCATGAGTCATTCTTGACACTTTTTTTGGGATTATAACCTTCCACAATCTGAAAACGAAATCAAATGGATCAGGGAATCTATACAAGTATAGAAGGGCAAAGAAATTACTGTGCCCCGATAAGTTACTGCGTACACCAAATTATTTTTCACTAATGGAAAAATATTCAATTATTCAGCAACTTGTCGTATTCTGATTTTTGCCTATCACAAAAAGTTATTGAATTTAAGGATATAATCCCAAAAAAGTGTCAAGAATGAGTATTCCTCCACCAAAATAATTGAATGCTGATCCTAAAAGGCGATAATCCTTGGATGATTTTAAGAAAAATTCTTTATATGAACATAGGTCCGCAACCGCTTTCTTTTTGAGATACAGGATGTTGAAATTTAACAAAAAAATCAGTTCTTCCCCAATATCGCTAAAACCGCTCTGGCTTTTTTTTCAATTTTGGTACATGCAAAGAACGCATGAAAATACATTTTTTCCATGATGAAGTATTTCTTAATTTTCATCAGTGGCGTCCCTGTTAACATGCCCTGTCATATTTTTGATCAAAGTAATGATACGCCACTGTCTTTTTTCAAATAAATATTAGTTTTGTAATTTTTCTCTATCTTCTCATAAAAATGGTCTCCTGTCTTTTTTTCGTCCGGCGGACGGTTTTCGATTTAGAAAATAAAATACATTCATTTGCTTGTCCCTATTCGATTATTTCTCTTAGTCTTAATTTCACAGATGTGGTAACCAAAGGATAAAAATACATTCATAATCTCCGACCCCGAAAACCTCCATAAACCAATTTTGAAAAGAATCGAACCATAATAATAATAATCATAATAGTAATAATAATAATGTCTTTATTCATTATTAACATTGTAGCATAACAATAGTTTATGGGAGTAGCAAACAGAATAGTAAATAATGAAAGGGCGGAGTTAAGCTACGGCGATATTTTTAAACCCAACCAGAAAAATATGCACACATACAACATAAACATATTTTGAATTTATAATACAAAAATAAAGAACCTATATGTGTATAACATAACCTTATGAATATCGAGCCGTCATACAATATCACTGCCGCCCTTCCAGAAACAGAACTTTTGATCAATTTTTAACTTTTTTTAAGATAAATTAATTTCTTCGACCCCGAAAACCCCCACATACCAATTTTGAATGGAATCGGACCATAATTACAAAACTCGTGCGCCATATTGGAGTGGCCTTCTTGAATTTATGATTTTCGACAAAAAATAATAATGTCCGATCCTGAAAACGCCCGCATATCAATTTTGAATCGAATCGGCCCATAAACACAAACCTCGTCCGCCATCTTGGAGCCGCCATTTTGTTTTTTCTCTAACATAATGCATTTTCACCCGAATCATGAACACCTGCCAAATTTCACGTCAATCGGGCAACTAGAAGTGGGCAAGATTTGATTAAAGACAGGTGAAACTAAATAAAAGCTTGTAAGAATTCATCCGTTACTTATGGATCTCACTGTATATAATAATAATACGTCTATTTCGGAGGTGAAGTACATTACACTGCAAGAGTGCTATATAAATACATTACACTGCAGGAGTGATATACAGTGCTCGTCTAAAGTCCGTTCCCCCACTACTAATTTTTGAACCACCTGGTATATCGCAACAAAATTTGGCGGGCTTGAATAGGAGATAAAAACATACTTCTTCATGAAAAAATCCCAGCTACAAGTTTTAAAATGGCGGCTGAGAGCCATCTTCAATATTTTTTTTAAATAGAACAGTTTTTTCCAATACACTTTACTCCTCAATTCAATTGTTTTCAAAATATTAACGTTTGAAAAGTGACATTCCGGTTTAAAATGAAGTATGGATTTTGGTCACTTCCGGTAAAACATTTTGCTAACTAAACGTTGTTATCAATTTGTAGTTAAATCTCTTGATGAATTCGACTAATGGGAGGCGTAAAGAGAATTTATTAAGGATAAACAGTACCGCTTACCGGAAAATCTCAAAGCCTACGAATGTGTTCTGTAAATTCACAATCAAAACAAATTAGTTAGCTAAAAATTATAAATTATTTTTGAATAACACTTTTATTTAACCCCAACAATAATTTCATGAAGTGTTCAATGTGGCCCCCTCCTAAATCTTGACAATAAAGTGCCCTATTATAAATAGCTTCTCTCACGTTGATGAAAGTCTGTTCATCTATTTCTTCACATGTATCTATTATTCTGCGTTCCAACTCTTCTATTGTTTGGCATTCAGTGGCGTAGATTTTTGACTTCAGACCCCTTCAAAGGAAAAACTCTAGAGTTGTAAGATCCGGAGATCTTGGTGGTCATTCTGTACTTCCCCTGCGACCTACCCATCGCCCAGGAAAGTTTGTATCGAGGAACTCTCTAGCCATGCGGTCGAAATGGGGAGGTGCTCCATACTGCTGAAATATGTTTTACTGATGTCTTCCTGATTGTTTAATACAATTTGTCTTATTCGAAGTTCAATTTCGGTTTCTAAAAGATTTCTGTAAAGAACTCCTGTAAGATTACCTCTGATGAAAATCGGTCCAACAACGCGATAGCCCGAAATCCCCGCCCAAACATTCACCTTTTCTGGAAACTGGGTATGACCCTCTCTAAAAATATCGCTCCAGTATCGTACATTCTGTTTGTTGACTTTTCCATTAAGAAAAAACGTGCATTCGTCTGCGAAACATACACGTTTTAGGAAGCCCCGTTCTCCTTCAATTGTTCTTGTTAACCACTCATAAAATTCAACCCTCCGGTCTGGATCATCCTCCGTGAGAGCATGCAGGATTTTCATTTTATAGGGATGAAACTTTTCTTTTTTCAGGACTCTGGACACTTTTTGAACCTACTTCACAGGATTCAGCAACTGCAGTCGTCGACTGAGTCGGATTGATTACCATTTCAGCAACAATTTCTACCTTTTTTTCTTCTGAAAGAGGCGGTCTTCCTGATCTTGGAGCATCTTTCAGCGTACCAGTTGCTTATTTAAAAGTTTGCGCAGATATGACCTCGAAATAGGATTCTCGGGAAATCTATCATTAAACATACGGACTGCTAGATGATACTTTCTTCCAGCTTCTCCAAATATCAAAACTACTTCAAATTTATCGTCTAAACTACGAGCCATGATCACACTTTTCTAAAAAGGATTTAGGCGCTCAACGAACTATTTGACAGTTAGCAGTTCAGTCTGACAGTAAACAAGATGTTACAGCGACAACGATTTTTTCCAATGCAAACTCGATTGAAAGCAACATTAGTGTTTTTGGTTGGGTTTAAAAAGTGTCTCAGAGAAAATTGTTGAGAAATATGAGCAGATTTCGAAAATGGAATAATATACTATTAAAAAAAATATTGAATATGGCGCTCAGCCGCCATTATAAAACGTTTAGCGCCCTCCAAATTCGTTGCGATATACCAGGTGGCTCAAAAATTAGAAGGGGGGGGGGGGACGGACTTTAGACGAGCACTGTATAATTAAAAAAAATAAAC
>JAFIRS010006898.1:0-30626 GCA_018342105.1 Gonioctena quinquepunctata | reverse complement strand
TTAGTTATTTCTTCCGATGTGCGTTTTTTCAACTAAATTTATCTTCGGGTTGAAGATTTTCTCCCATGAAATTATACTTATCAGTGGAACTCCTCAACATTTGAGCTGTGAATACGAATTTGCAACATCCAAATGTTGAGTTTCATGAGATTCAGATAACACAACATGAAACGTGCTTATTCCACGCGTTCATACAAAATATGGACTGAATTCGATATTTCATAGTGGGCTAGCTTGTTAGTTCAAAAACACCACGAATCTACATAACTTGATATTTCATTTGAAAAAATATCTACATTGTGAATGAAACTTTCAACTAGGTTCTGTACTTTTTGTTTACGACTCCATTTTAGCATATTTTGTATTATCCCTGTTATAAATGTTGTTGGATTAACGTTAGCATTAGTATTTCTACTGTGAACATTTTTCATTTCAAATAATGGTGGACGATCGGGTTTGATGTCATCGAGTAAAACTGCATTTTATTAAGAATCGTTGCTCCGATCGACTTTCCACATAAAATTCATAAAATTGTCTACGTTACCTTATTTTGTTGAAAACTATTGAAACATTATCTGTCATTTCAAAGTTTTGGGGTGTGGACCATCGGGGGTAGTCCGTTCCTGACTTTGTAGCAAAACAACTGACCCTGCATGAAAGCTCATCAAAGGAATTCATTTGTTTAGTCAATCACCAAAATTTAGATGATTTTGAATATTCACTTTGAAAGTTATCAAAGAAAAACATTTTTCATTTTGCAACTTTGAGGGCCCGTAACTTGGTAACGAAGGCTTTTAGGAACAAAAGTTATATGAAGTACTGGTGATATTTTGTCCATATATGTATATATATATAATATTAAACTATTTACAATGTTTTAATTTCTGGCCAAATTAAAAAAAAAAAAAAATATGTAAAAAAAAATGTTCCGTTGAACAATGACGGTTGCAAATCTCTTGCGTCACGTAAAATATTAGTCGTAATTATAACTGCAATTTGCAGAATTTTTGCAATTATTTCAGCAGATGTAAAAATGCAAGAAATTAATATAAGCGAATAAATAAGTTTCGTTTTTCGTATGAGGTTGCAAAGTTACATATCCACTGAGAACGATATTCTCTTTATTTGCAACCACAATAAAAAACTTGATATTTCAATGCTTGTTGTATTGAAAATGGTAGCGTGAAGAAATAAAGTTAGATAAATAAATGATGCGTTCTTTAGAAATGGTTGCAAATGTACGTGAATATGTTACATTTTTTTTACGTTCACTAGAAATGGTTGCAAATGTACGTGAATATGTTACATTTTTTCAAACAAATTACAATGAAAAACTGCAAACTTAAAGTATGTTGTAAAACATTATTACTATCGGTATGCCTAGTTGCACATGTTTGCTCGTTTCATTGCAAAATATGCAGGAAAAGTTTTTTGCATTTAAACAATGTTCCGTTCATCGCAGACTTCTGCAAAATTGTATAGTTTGTTTTCATTAATGCACTAACATACCATTGAAGTTTGAAAACTTTTGGAATCAATGTGAATTGATTGTCATATCTACTGGCCTACTTGTGTAAATATACGTTTCCCTCATGTCAGACACGTTATAATTTTGCGGATCTAACAGGTTCCCGATGCGAAAGGGTTGAGACACCAATATTTCCATTCATACTCAAGAAAATCCAACAGAGGCCGTTCGGACTTTAATCATGTTTATTTAAGGTATTATCGGTTACTAAACACGTCTCGAATGTGGGTGAGTCAATCCATTGTGCTCTCTAATCATTTCACTATATCAGATTCAGATTCAGATTCAGATTCTTTATTCAGTGAGGTGATGAGGTAAGTATTACATTGGATCATATAATAATTTTCTTCAATTAAGTTGCATGGTTAGCTAGTCTGGAGTGAATGCCTAAGCCTGGAAGGCTTGTGGTGCATTCCTATCATTCTAGCTAACCGTTTTCAATGTAGCTGATATTTTCAAATTGATCATCACTAACCTATATATACATACATATATATACATATATAAAACTAACCTAAGCCTAAAAAAATTTTTAAAATTTCCTATAGTTGGAAGGAGAAGAGGGATCAAAGGAATCCCCACAATATTTTCTTCTTACTGAAATATATGTCCACACTATTTTCTTTTTACTGAAATATTTTTAGTATGTTCTGGTTTTCAGAGATATATAATTTAGTTGATAATTTGACTTTTTTGAGACTCTTGCATTCTCTCATTTCTGTGGGTAGTGAATTAAATATTTTGGGGCCTAGATAAAATAAAGTTCTTTGTGTATGAGATTTGTGGAATCTAGGGATATCTATTGTGATTGGTAGTGAATCGCGTAGTTCTAGATTGTTGAAGACGTAGTTTATTTTTTTTTTGTAAATCCAGGTAAGGCTTTGCAGCGTGTAAGACTTCTTACATTTAGGACTCGAGTTTCTGAATAAAGTTGTTGTGTAGAGAATAATCTGTCTTTCCTGAAAATAATCTTTAAAATGGAGTTTGTGTTGTTTGAAGTTTGTTAATTACGTTTTTAAATACTCCACCCAGGCTATAATGCAATATCTTATGACTGATTCTATTAATGAGTTGTAGACTATAGTAAGAGTTGTTTCTCAGAATGTCTCTGAGTTGGTAAAATTTATGTAAGAGTTTCCTGGATCTTTTGACCACATAGCTAACGTGTTCATCCCATCTCATGTGCTGATCTATTATCACCCTAGATATTTGATTTGTTGGGCTTTCTCTATATTGGGGCAGTCGCAGTCGTTTCTTGCTAAGCAATTTTTTTATGTATGTATATGTTTTCGATTTTTGGTTGGTCGGTTTGAGTGAGTGTGAATTTATGAATTTAGTTTTACTGATATTTAGGCTCAGAAGATTTTTATTTACCATTTCTTCAAATTTATGAGGTTTTCTCGGTGAGACTGTATAGTTCCGTCCATGTATCATGCGTGAAAACAATAGCAGTGTCGTCAGCATATGAAATTATTTCCCATTAAAATTTTTTATGTTTACTAAGATCGTTTATATAAACAAGGGGAAGAGTAATGGACCCAGAATGGTACCCTGCGGAACTCCTATTGTTACTGTTAATGAGTTACTCAAAGTGCCCTCGATCTTTACCCTTTGTGTTCTGCCCTTAATGTAATTCGAAATAAGTCGAGAGCTGGTCCTCTTATTCCATTTTCATATAGTTTGTCCAATAAGATTGAGGTGTGATACTGTATCAGATGCTTTGGCTAAGTCTAAGAATACTGCTATACATTTCTTCAAGTATCCAACGACTTTATGATTTGTTCAGTTAGCGATTACAGCATTCTCGGTACTAAGGTTTTGGAACCCAAACTGATTCTCCGTTATTGTGCCATTCTTCTGAAATAATTTAGAACCTTTCCTTGAGACGTATTCGAAGACTTTAGAAAGTTGTTTATCACCGATATTGGTCTGAAATTCGTTACTAGATTATGTTTGCCTGATTTGTAAATTGGGGTTATGATAGATTCTTTCCACTGCTTCGGTAGTTCGCCCTTGGTGAAAAGGTTAACAAGATAGGAAAAGGGTTTCCAGTAGGTAAAGGTGTGTGTTTTAATTATTTTCGTGCTAATTCCGTCAGGACCGGAAGAGCTGTTTTTAAGTTTGAAATGGCCAGGTGATGTCATTTTTCGTGACTGGTGATAGGTAAAAGGACGTGATTTGTGGACGTTTATTCATGTCTGTGTCCTAATAGGAAATTATTTTCTATATCTTCTGCCATCCTTTGTCCTATTTTCGCAGAAATGATCATTAAAAAGTCAGCTTTGGATTGGTTTTCAGTTATTTCCGTCCCATTGTGATCTGTTAATGAACTTTTATTTGTTATTGTGTTTTTTGGTGCTGTATTCGTTGCTTCATTAATTATTTGCCACGTTTTTTTGTAATTATTACCGTTTTCGAGTAGTTTTTGTTTGTAGTACGAATTTTTAGTATCTTTTATTAGTTTGCAGAGCTTATTTCTATAATTTTTGTAATCGTCTTTTAGTTGGGTAGAATAGTTTTTTCTTAGTCTGTTTTTCAATTTATCGCGGTGTCTTATCGATTTTATCAGTCCTGCTGTTATCCACGGCTTGAGTTTTTTTGTAGTGTTGTTATTAATGGTTCTAATTTTTGTTGCGCGATCAATATGGTGAGTAAATTTGTTAATAAAAGTGTCATATGCGTTTTTAATATTGTTATGTTGAAGGACGTCATTCCAGTGTTCTTTTTCTAAATTTTTTGACTTACGTAACAATTGACTTGAAGATATTTTCTTTGTCGGTCGTTTTGTTCGCGAGTTTTCGGTTAAATGCTATTGTTGCGCCTATGGAATAGTGATCGGTCAGGTCAGTTTTTATTATCATAGGTTTTATTTCAACTTCATTTTTTACGGTGGTGTCAGTTCTTGCAAATATATGATCAATGATAGATTTGGATGTTTCAGATACTCTGGTGAAAGTATTTATATAGGAGATGTAACCGTGCTCTGTTAGTGTATTGACATATAGGTTCACTTTATTGGAGTGTTTGTCATTGAGATTGATATTTATATCTCCTAAAAAGAAATCTACTTGTAGCTTTTGCAGTTTACTGAAATATGTGCCTAGATCGGCTATGTATAAGTTCATATCGGTTGAGGGGGTCTATAAGAGAGCTGTAATGCCTATAGTTGTGAGATCCACTGTGAGGTTGATTCGTAAAATGTTGCATTCACTGAATTTCTGAATAATAACATTTTTATATTTAGTGTGTTTTCTTGTAGACTATGGAGTCCTCATTATTGTTGAATTTAGATTCATTATAGTGAATACTAAAAGAGGGATAAAGTAATTATTTACTGATGAAATATTCCACGTTTCTGATAGTATTATTATATCTATGTTAACAGCTCAGACTCGATATAAATCAGTAATTCTTCGAAATTCTTATGCATGCTTCTAATGTTGAAGTGAATAATTCCCAAACGGTTTGATTTACTCTTTTGGAAACATTGACTGAGATCATCATATATAGCGGTTTCAATATCCCCTCTCGTCCAGTTCGTCTAGAAAGTCTATCATGTGGGAAATTTGGTTGAGGAAGTAATGCTGATGAGGGGGTAAGAAAGAAGGGAAAATTATAGAATAAAGAAAATCCTAGGTAAAGTCTGTGACAAACAAATTGGAGTGAAATTTAAACGTGTTTAAACTCCCAGTAATAAGAATGAATGATATAATAATTAATCAAATGTAATTGTGAAAGACAGGGGTGCAATCGAATGCTCCCAATATAACTTATTTGTATGTAGAAGGTTTACAGTTCATCAAGATCATTTTTTCTCAGTTACAATTTTTTATTATTATTATAAACAAATATTCTTCCTGATGCGTCCAGACATTTCTCATTGATAGTTTCTCGATTGCTTTTTTCATAAGGTCCAGTCTGCGGCTGGTAAGATCTTCTTTATGACTACCGACGTTCCCTGTAGTAGTTTTTTTTATATATAAGCTGTTTTGTTGTTGTGTCTCGCATTTTACAAAAATTGCCGGGTTTGCTGTTTCCTTCATTTCGCACTCCTATTCTATGACATGTGATGATATCATCTTCATTCAGGCGAACGGATAATTTTTGATTGAAGAGGGCGATTAGTTCTTGTTTTGCGTTTCCTCGGACAGCTTCTTTGAGAGTTGAAAACTCGTAGGTTATTTAGTTTCGAGTCTTGTTCAATGTTATCGCATTTAAAGACGGCTTTAGCATTTTCCGTTTTGAGTGTATTAATTTCTGCTTTTAAGCTCTCGATCACTGTACTATTTTCGTTTCCCATTTTATTTATACGATCGCCGACGTCGTTAACTTTTGTTCAAGCGGGGATAAACATCCTCCAGACTTTTGCAATGCTATTTGTTCTTTTCGGATATGGTTTGTATGAAATCCTGTGTTAAAGTGTATTTAGAGCGGTACTCCTGCATTTCTAATTTCGTCTGTTATCTCTCGGGTGATGACCATTTTGATGAATGTTGCTCACTTTCGCTATCTATTTGTATATCGGATTATCCTGTATCAGTTTTATAGATCACAATTATTTGTTTATAGAGTTATTTGAACTTTAACTGGGAGCTCTCACTAACGTGTTACTCACTGTACGCCATTTTCTCACGAATCGAACAACTATACTTCCCTACAATATAATATGAAACATATTCATACATTTACGAACAATGTGTTCTCCATTGTGAGGGAGTGAGGGTACATTTTCGAACCCACACCATCTAAATCGTTTCTGGAGCAGTTGCTAAGTAGCTATAAGATCGTTGAAACTATTTGCGGGGCTATTATTGCCGATACAGCGGTGAAATATCGAAAGCCTTTGCGATGGTAATTGTTTTGCTTTACGGCATACATGCCATAAACACAATTATAAGCAGACGGCACCCCAACCAATGGAAGCTATTGTTCTAAGATGACACATGATCTACAACTTCACTAAGGAGATATTCTATTTGGGGTGGAGCAATCTTCTTTACGCGCCTCGTTTCTATAACGGGTGTCCCTTGGAATCATTGTGGAGGAAAAGTGCAGAACTAAATGAAAAGACATGGGCACCCTTCTCATTGAAATCGTTTTTCGACAGACTCGTTTGTGGTCGCAATGTTTTATTTCGACAAAAACGTTGATTCCGTTCAATTGTCACATTTTTCAAGACCTAACGATATGTTATTCAATAATCGGTTCCATCATTTTAGCATTCTCATCTTGTAGTCTAGTCAACAAGTGCTTTTTGGACCAACTTTTTTCAGCAGTCTCCGAAAATTATGATCGAGGTGTCATTCGATTCGGAATGACATCTAGATAATTTTTGGAAAAATTGAAGTTCCGCTTGCAAAAATTGTAAAAGTTATTAACAATTAACTAAAAAAAAGGGGAGCTATGGTTTTTTGCAAAGTGAGATTGCTTCTTGAAAATGTGTTTCCCATTTCTTCCGGTCTTCCTGATGATCGTGGAAGCGTGAAATAGATTTTCGTCGACAAAAATGTATTGAAGACCTAGTGAATGCGATGTCTCGCCTACGTCAATGTTATGAATGATTTCTGGTGAGTACTCTCTTTTGGAAAACATTCTTCTTTGCCTCATTCATCTTTATGGTTCTTAATTAAGACTGGAATAGAAAATCAAATAACTATCTGAATAAAAATGCAAATTTTCAATTTCAGATTTTTTCTTTTGAGTTAGGGCCTTTTCAGAATATCTATCAGATGTAGTTCAATGTCCAGCGTGGCTTTAGCCGGGGAAGTAGTTGTTTTCTGTTAGACATTCACAAAAAATAACTTCATTTTAATCGTGGATTTTTCAATTCACAGAAAAATCTTTCTATCGATATTCAATTGAGAATGTTTCCCTTTTCAACATGAATACCCCACAAGAGGTGATCTTGACGATGGAAGATAGTGACTAAGGTTTATCTTTCAGTCGCAGATGATTCCACATCTGATTTTATGAACATCCTGTTTATATTTTCAACAAATCAATCTCAAAAACTAATTAAGATTTTCCAAATCTGAAAAAAGACTCAAAAAGAGGAGGAAATTTTCTGGAGAAAGTTTCAATTTTTGGAATTGTAGGATTAATATTTATAATTTTCCCAGAGGGATGAAAATACGTCCGAAAACGGGTACTCTGGCTTGGGCAAGCCGCGCCCACTTTGGACACTTTAACAATAAAAATTATTTAAGCATACTAAATATGAAAATAAAAAATTGAAAAAATCCAGACACCAACTGAACAGATGAATGAACGATAATCCGCTTGAAAAAAATTTTTATCACAATTTTTCAATTAGTTATTCAATAGTTAATTAATAATTTTTTTCTGCTTGAACATGAACATTGCAAGTGTGATAATTGTTAAACTGTACATTTAAGATTTTTTTCCTCCCTTGGAGCAATTCTTGAAAAGCTTCAAAATAGAACCCCGTTGGAAAAATCAAAAAATTTTTTTTGCTTAAAAACGCATTTGTTAATTAACAATTATTTTCTCCAACTTCTAATTAATATTAAGGAACCATTTTTTCTTTAAAATCATTATTTGTTTTTTTTTGATATAAAAAAAATCATTTTATTTAATTTTTCATTGTTTATGCAATAAACAATTTGTTATAAACAAATACATTTTTACCTTATTTTTTTTTCTATTCTACTTTCTGTCACAAAAACAGACATGATTTTTTTTTTTCAATTTTTTTATTATTTTTTTTTTTATTTTTAAAAAGTTCTCTGTAACTTCGTTATTCTTACCAGGTATAATACGGACAATTAGTTGGACCCTTCGAAACCCTGAGCAGATGTTTCTAACAGGTAACAAAGAAGGTATTCAATAAGCAAAAACCTGAATCTAAAGGTGATTCGGAGAATGAAAAATATTCGCAGCTAAATATGGAAGTTTAAGACAGGCATGCTAGAAAGTAATTGTAATTATTATTAGGTGACCATTGATAATTACTCGTAGACATGAGGGTCTATTATAATAAAATGAGATTTTAATGATAATGGATATGAACGTGCATAAAATATTCTGTTCATTTGGTAAATAACTTAAATTTATTAGGACTCTATTGTCTCAATAATATTTCAAAGAAAAAATAAAGATTTTATTCATAAACTTTTACAAACATCAAAGAAACAGAACCTGAAAATAAAAATCTAGATATTCGTGAATTTTCCTAGTATAATTAAGTGATATTTAAATGTAAAAGGTGAAAATGTTGAGTAATGAACAATAATTGATAAGATACTTGAATGAGGTAGTCATATTTTCAATAGTTGATAAGATTTTTAAGCATTAAAGCAAAAAAATTTCTCCCCAAGTATTTTTCATCAACAATTGCTATAAATTTAATAAATAAATGAGTAACAACTAAACCTTCCAGCTGAATTTGTTCTTTATCTAATGGAGAATAAATAAGTCGTTAGTATTTTCATCGTATCTCAATTAGTTTATAAATTATAATAACTTTAGGGATGAAAAACCAGGTAAGAATGACGAAGTTACAGAGAACTTATATTTAAAAATTAAAAAAATGATAATAAAAAAAAATTATAAAAAAAAATCATATCTGTTTTTGTGACAGGAAGTAGTATAGAAAAAAAATATAAGGTTTTAAAAAAAAACAAATATGATTTTTAAAGAAAAAATGGTTTTTAATTAATTAAAAAAAATTAATTAAAAATTTTTAAGCAATAAAAAATTTTTTTTATGGAATTTTTTTTTTAAATCATTATTTGTATCAAGAATTGAAATTCCATAGAAAAAATCAATTATCTTATAAACAACGCATTTGTTATAACAATTTTTTAAACAATTAGAGAAAACATTTTTAAAAATTATTTCTATGCAGTTTCTGATAACATAAAAACAGATCGTTGATAATATTTGAAAAAAAAAACATTTTTTTCAATGATTAATTTAAGTATTTAATTTTGCAACAACGAAAATTATTAATAAAAAACTAAAAAATGTTTTTTTTTAATTTTTCCAACTGGGTTCTATCCTTAAGCCTTTCGAAAATTGCTCCAAGAGAGGAAAAAAATCTTAAATTTATACTTTAACAATTATCACACTTGCAATGTTCATGTTCAGGCAGAAAAAAATTATTGATTAACCATTGAATAACTAATTGAAAAATTGTGAAAAAATTTTTTCAATTTTTATTTTCATATTTAGTATACTTAAATAATTTTTATTGTTAAAGTGTTCAAAGTTGGCGCGGCTTGCCCAAGCCAGAGTACCCGTTTTCGGCCATATTTTGAAAAATCTTCATTAGTTTTTGAGATATTTGCAAAAAACCAAAGCCCCCTTTTTTTTAGTTAATTGTTAATAACTTTTACAATTTTTGCAAGCGGAACTTCATTTTTTTCAAAAATGATCTAGATGTCATTCCGAGTCGAATGACACCTCGATCATCATTTACGGAGACTGCTGAAAAAAGTTGGTCCAAAAAGCACTTGTTGACTAGACTATTGGTTAATATTTTTGATATAGATATCCAAGATCATTCTTAGACAGCTTGAGAGTAATAAGTTTTGCGTATTCTTCGAATTGTATTTATAGGTCCGAATAATTTTCCCTCATTGTATTTTTGTGTATTGTAATTGAAAAAAGATGAGTATCAATTATTCCAGGAGAATTGTCTCTGGTGTCATATTCCCATGTGATTATGAGATTAGTTCCGGTAGCTCGCTCGAGTTAGCGTTTCAATAAATCAATTCAAAATAACAATGAATTTCGAAGTTTTCCTATGATATCACCCTGATAATAGGCATTTACGACTTATGTGGTAATAATTCAGGGCACAATAAGAACATTTTATTGATCTGAAAAAAAAAAACTTTTGCCATTCAGAGGCATCTCAAATTTTTGGGATTACATTATTCTCTTCTGTTCCTTACTGTTGGCTGTGGAAAACAGCTGCAGCATGCTTCGCAAAAACCTGGAACAAGTGAGAAGAGAAATACAGAAAAAGGAAAGCACCAGACTTTTCCCTAGTTTATGGTCTTTTTGGACTGAAATTCCGAGGAATATGGAAATATATTTTTAAGCAGAATATCATATATATGTATATAATGTTTTTCAATAATTTACTACCACACGTTATTACACCATCTCAACTTTCAGAGGTTATTGTAATATAGGTTAATGTTCATTTTAATAATACATTATTGCCAACTAAAATTCATATCGAAATCCTTTTCAAATAGAATACAACTGGAAAAAAAAAATCAAATAATTCAAAAATGAAAATAAAAATTTTAAAATTACAGTTTTTTTTTTTGAGTTAGGGTCTTTTCAGAATATCTATCAGATGTAGTTCAATCCCCAGCGTGGCTTTCCCCGAAAGTAGTTGTTTTCTGTTAGACATTCAAAAAAAATAACTTATTTTAGTCGGGGTTTTTTTCAATTCAAAAAAAAATCTTTCTATCAATTTTAAAATTGAGAATTTTCCCCCTTTTCAACATGAATACCCCCAAAGGGGTTATCTTGACGATGGAAGATAGTGAAAAAAGTTTTTTTTTCCAGTCGCAGATGATTCCACATGGGGATTTTATGAACATCCTGTTTATATTTTCAACAAATCAATCTATCACCCCCCATGACAGGTCTTAATGTAAAAAAAACACTAATTTCAAAGTGTCTCCCAAAAAAAATGATTCAAATTTTTTTCCATCTTTAAAAAAGTGAGATTGTTTCTTGAAAATTTTTTCCCTTTTTTTCCGTTTCCCTTTTAGATCTTAAGCGTGAAATAGATTTTCGTCAAAAAAAAATGTATTGAAGACCTAGTGAATGCGATGTCTCCCGGCTAATGTTACGAATGATTTCTGGTGAGTACTCTCTTTTGGAAAACATTTTTTTTTTCCCCATTCTTTTTTATGAGTTCTTAATTAAGACTGGAAAAAAAAATCAAATAACTATCTGAAAAAAAAATGAAATTTTTTTCAATTACATTTTTTTCTTTTAGTTAGGGTCTTTTCAGAATATCTATCAGATGTAGTTCAATCCCCAGCGTGGCTTTACCGGGGGAAGGGAAAATTTTTTCTGTTAGACATTCACAAAAAAAACCATTTTAGTCGGGTTTTTTCAATTCAAAAAAAAATCTTTCTATCAATTTTAAAATTGAGAATTTTCCCCCTTTTCAACATGAATAACCTAAAAAGAGGTTATCTTGACGATGGAAGATAGTGACTAAAGTTTTTTTTTTCAGTCGCAGAATTCCACATCTGATTTTATGAACATCCTGTTTATATTTTCAACAAATAAACCCCTAAAAAACCCATGACAGGTTTAATGTCAGAAAACACTAATTTCAAAGTGTCTCCCAAAAAAGAAATGATTAAAATTTTTCCTTTTTTCCCAAAGGGGGTTGTTTTTTGAAAATGTGTTTCCCATTTCTTCCGGTCTTCCTGATGATCGTGGAAGGGGGAAATTTTTCCAAAAAAAAAATGTATTGAAGACCTAGGAATGCGATGTCTCCCGCGTAAATTTCGAATGATTTCTGGTGAGTCCCTTTTTTTTGGAAAACATTCTTCTTTGCCTCATTCATCTTTATGATTTTTTAATTAAGACTGGAATAGAAAATCAAATAACTATCTGAATGAAAATAAATTTTTAAAATTACTTTTTTTTCTTTTGATTAAAAGGGTTTTTTCAGAATATCTATCAGATGTATTTAAAATTCCAGCGTGGCTTTACCGGGGGAAGTAGTTGTTTTCGTTAGACATTCACAAAAAAATCTTCTTTTAAAATGTTTTTTCAATTCAAAAAAAAAATCTTTCTATCAATATTCAATTGAGAATTTTTCCTTTTAAACATGAATACCTCACAAGGGTTATCTTAAATGGAAGATAGTGACAAAGTTTTTTTTTTCAGTCGCAGATGATTCCACATCTGTTTTTATGAACATCCTGTTTATATTTTCAACAAATAAATTTTTATCATCCCCAAAAACAGGTTTAAAACCCCCAAAAAACACTAATTTAAAGTTTTTTCCCCAAAAAATGATTCTAACTTTTTCCTTTTTTTGCAAAGTGAGATTGCTTCGAAAATGTGTTTCCCATTTTTCCCCTTTTCCCTAACGGGAAGGGGGGAAATAGATTTTCGTCAAAAAAAATGTATTGAAGACCTGTGAATGGATGTCTCCCTGCGTCAATTTTACGAATGATTTGGGGTGAGTCTCTTTTTTAAAAACTTTTTCTTTCCTCATTCATCTTTATGAGTTTTAATTAAGACTGGAATAGAAAATCAAATAACTATCTGAATAAAATGCAAATTTTAAATTACATTTTTTTTTTCTTTTGAGTTAGGGTTTTTCAGAATATCTACGATGTGTTCAATGCCCAGCGTGGCTTTACCGGGGGGTAGTTTTTTTCTGTTAGACATTAAAAAAAAATAACTTATTTTAGGGGGTTTTTTCAATTCAAAAAAAAATTTTTAAAATAAATATTCAATTGAGAATTTTCCCCCTTTTCAACATGAATACCTCACAAGGGTTATCTTGACGATGGAAGATAGTGACTAAAGTTTATCTTTCAGTCCAATGATTACATCTGATTTTATGAACATCCTGTTTATATTTTCAACAAATCAATCTATCATCCCCAAAGACAGGTCTTAATGTCAGAAAACACTAATTTCAAAGTGTCCCCCCAAAAGAAATATTCTAACTTTTTCCATCTTTGCAAAGTGGTTGCTTCTTGAAAATTTTTCCCATTTCTTGGTCTTCCTAATCTAAGCGAAAAAAGATTTTCGTCAAAAAAAATGTATTGAAGCCCTAGTAATGCGATGTCTCTCCTGCGTAATTTTGTTACGAATGATTTCTGGAAAAGTACTTTTTAAAAACATTCTTTTTTCCCCCTCATTCATTTTTTATAGTTTTAATTAAAAAACCCCGGAATAGAAAATCAAATAACTATCTGAATGAAAATGCAAATTTTCAATTACAGATTTTTTTTTTTGAGGGGGGGGTTTTTTTTCAGAATATCTACGATGTAGTTCAATGCCCACGTGGTTTAGCCGGGAAGGTAGTTTTTTTCTGTTAGACATTCAAAAAAAAAAACTTTTTTTTAGTGGGGGATTTTTAATTCAAAAAAAATCTTTCATCAATATTCAATTGAAATTTTTCCCCTTTTCAACATGAATACCTCACAAGAGGTTATCTTGACGATGGAAGATAGTGATAGAAGTTTATCTTTCAGTCGCAGATGATTCCACATCTGATTTTATGAACATCCTGTTTATATTTTCAACAAATCAATCTATCATCCCCGGGGAAGGTCTTTGAAAAAAAACACAATTTTTTAAAATTTCCCCCCCCAAAAAAGAAATGATTCTAACTTTTCCTTTTTTTAAAAAAGGTGAGATTGCTTCTTGAAAATGTTTTTCCCCTTTTTTCTTCCGGTTTCCCCTGATGATCGTGGAAGCGTGAAATAGATTTTCGTCGACAAAATGTATTGAAGACCTAGTGAATGCGATGTCCCCCCCGGAAAAATGTTCCGAATGATTTCTGGTGAGTACTTTTTTGGAAAAATTTTTTTTGCCTCATTCTTTTTTATGAGTTTTAATTAAAAGCGGGAAAAAAAACCAAATAATATCTAAAAAAAAAATGAAAATTTTTAAAATTACATTTTTTTTTTTGAGTTAGGGTCTTTTGGGAATATCTATCAGATGTAGTTCAATGTCCAGCGTGGCTTTAGCCGGGGAAAAAATTGTTTTCTGTTAGACATTCACAAAAATAACTTCATTTTAGTCGGGGTTTTTTTCAATTCAAAAAAAAAATCTTTCTATCAATATTCAATTGAAATTTTCCCCCTTTTTCAACATGAATACCTAAAAAGAGGTTATCTTGACGATGGAAGATGGGGGAAAAAGTTTATTTTTTTCAGTCAAAATGTTCCCCACATCTGATTTTATGAACATCCTGTTTATATTTTCAACAAATCAATAAAAAAAATAGCATTTCCAAGTTGAGATTGAAAAGTCGTTTATTCGCAGTGAAACACGAAAAAAACCCCAAAACCACGTGGACAACAGATAAATTGGAAATTTTCCCGTGCACTGCAAAATTTTCTTATATTTTATTGCTCGAAATTTTCCCCCCTGTCTTGGGGTTTATCCATTCCAAAAAATAATTTACAATATTTTGAAAATTTTTAGAACTAAAAAAAATATATATTTATATGGGTGTGTGTGTGTATTATCTTATATATATATATATATATATATATATATATATTATTATATATATATATATATATATATTATTATATATATATATATATATATATATTGTTATGAATGAGATATAAAAATTTTATTTTGTAATTATTTCGCCCCCTTTGGGTTTTGCCAAATTATTATATAATGATATTTTGCAAATTAAATTGTTAAAATTTAAAAAATTGCAAAATTTTCGCTATTCTTTTAAGCCCGAATTGTTCGATATAGATAAGTATTTTCCCCTGTAAAATTTATTTTTTGCAATGATGTAATAATAATTTAGCAAAAACGTCACTGTTTCCTCCCGTCACGTTGATGCCAATTGTTATCCTTTCCCCTACCACAGCTAAGCACAGTTGGAACGCCTCTTGCTTCCCGATAGGGTTCAGGAAAATTGAGCCACTAGCCACCCTTGATATGTCAAATTTCAATTTATTCAATGGTCATAATATGATTGTCGATCATTGTGAAAACAAACGACGATCAAAGCAATTATTCTTTATTCAGGAGAACTTTATTTTACCTGGCCTACGAAAAATAACTTACTCTGAAGTGAATCTACAAATTTTGGATAATCATGAGAAAAGTTCTAGTAAAATATACACAACCTTCACTTTTCCCTTGAAAGTGAAAATTTCTTTATAGTTCGAAATCAATTAAAAGTTCTTTGATGGAAATGCTTATTAGTGAAAGTGTTCGCGGAATGTGCACTATGGAAGGTTTATACCTGCCCGGAACTGTCACTGTTCAATACACGCCAGGATTTGGATTCCCTTTCACTCCAATGCTATCAGGAACTCCAATACCAAATAGAAGGAACCATACAAATTCAGCAATCAGCTTTGGTACGTGTATATGGTGTTACAAATAAGGTAATGTTGGTTTTCCGCTTATAATGTGAAATTATTCAATTTTTCTTTCTCCCAAAAAAATAACGTGGCATTCGTTTTGAATTTATTTCCGATCTCCTTTTTGGTTTGTTTGTTGTCACCTGGGTACCATTTTTTTCCTTCCTCTGATTCGAATTTTTGAATTCGCGCACTAAATTGTCACATTTTCACTGTTTGGGTTTATTTGTTATAACTTATACATAAAACTATTTTTCTATTCTTATTAACTATGTACAAATTTCATAATAATTGCCTCTGACACTCTCTCGTTCTTATTCCCCCACAATTTCAAATTCTACATGTGACCATCTGTTCCCTGATTGGCTATTGTCATCAAGAAGTTTGCTGTTCTACCATTGGCTACTTTTAGTTAGCTACAATTTGATATACTGTATGTTTCAAATTTATAAATTTGTAGATCACATTTTATTCAGGAAAATTTTGTAAATCTAGACTTTTGTTGTCTTTGAAGAATTATGGGTTGTAATCATTCTGACAGTGTATGAAATTGATTGTGTTATATAATTTGGATATTTTATCTATTCATATTATACAGAGGCTTAATAAAGGAAATAGAATTTCGAAAATTTTAAACAATCTCTTGAAACTAAAAGCTATTTAGTAATTATTCTTTTGTGGTTTTTTTTTTTTTAAATATATAACGGTTTTTCATAACATGACAATATATATATATATATATATATATATATATATATATATATATATATATATACTGGTGTCCAATGGAAGGTGGTTGGCCCCTGACTTTTTTGTTTTCGAGATAATCGAAATGAAATTTGGAGGATCTGTTTGATGTATAAAACTGCATTTTTGATAAGTAACTCAACTTCATAATAAACTCTGATTCACCGGAAGTGACATAAACTTTTCACTTAAATGGACACCTTGGTATATTTTCAGTTTTTGTCTCCATATGACATTTAGAATACAATCATGTATCATTTGTTACTGTTTTTAACCGTTTTTTCCGAAATAAATTTTTATTCCAGAGGGCTATGGATACGTTCAGCCAACTAAATTTCTGTCCAAATGTTTGTAAAATGTTTCCAGCCAGGTGACGTTTGATTTTAAAATTTAGGCTACTAATTTTTTCAAATGGCAAATATGTAGGTTTCATCGAGTTAGAAAAGAGCATTTTATTACGATTAATTTGATACCGCACTCTATTAGGTTGTAAGAAACTGATGAAAACTGAAAATACTATGTCTTGGGAACCCTTTTCTAAAATGAAGCGCACCCCTCAAAGGGAAAATGGAATAATTATATTGAAACTACCTATTTACATATCTTAAGGGTTCCAGATAAAAACTTCCACGGTTACAACAAACAACTGTCTTGGTGTACTCCTATGAATAGCTTCCCTCTTACTTTGTCCCTCTTCTAATTCATGTCGTGGTAGGAGGTACATCATAACTTCGTTTTTAATAGATCCCCATAAAAAAAATCTAGAGGCGTAAGGTCGGGTGACCTGAAAAGTTTTTCTAAAAGGAATAAATAAAGGTATAAATTGAAACAACCCCTATTTTTACCTTGCTGGTCACCTAACTGGACCTCATATTTCCAATCCAGATTTCTGTTGTATGTTTCATGCAGATATTCCTGTAACTGCCCTCAGGTTGTGTGGTGGAGCACCATCTTGTTGATAAAATAATCCAACTTTTGATTTATTAATGGAACTTCTGTCCAAGAAATGCCTCAATTTCCCCTTCGTAGAACTTAGATATCTAGCCCCTGTCAGGACACACACCGTCAAAATTATAGGGCCTAAAATTCTGTCCCCTAAAATCCCAACCCAAACCGTTCTTGAAATTTCCTTCCTCCATCAAGTGTAAATTTGCATCGACCACACGCTTATTATTTCCTGTTGAATGTCCCAAATTAGTGAAACGGCTTTCGTCAGTATACAGAATTTTATATGGAAATGTGTCATCCTCCAAATATTTTCCAAAGAACCAATTGCAATACTCAAGTCTCTTGCATTTATCGTTTTGGTACAGGTGCTGGTGTAGTTGATATTTATAAGGAATGATATTTATGTTACTTCAAAATGTTAGCTGCAGAAGACCCCTGAAATGTCACATTCTCTCGTGATCTCCCCTGAGTGACGTATTATTATTTACCTGTACGTATGCTAGAACATCTATTTTTCCTTTCACTCACAACAACAAAACGAATCGTTCCCATAATTACTGTGGGCTCATTTCGCATTTTTTAACCAGTTCTGGAAAAATAGTGCCGTCAAGGACGCCGCTCAGGGATATCTCTGTGCGTAGAGACGTACATCGGTTGAATTTTGCCTACCTCTCCAAAGTAAAACAATAACATATCAACTTTTTCAGTTCTTGTATAAATATTGTTATTTTCCATGATTTTCAAAGAATGAGGCAAATAATAACTAGCTAATTGACTTCAGGTAGAAGAGATGTGTACTGGCTGATAATTTAATGATTTTTGTTTCAGTTGTGTTCGTCACAGGCTACTGATGATTTTAAATCTTATTTTAATCTCAATAAGACTTTCATTTAACGAAAGTCTAACAAGTGTTTTCAGTTTTTATCAAATTAATCGTGATAAAATGCTCTTTTTTCTAACCGCCACCATGTTGCCATTTGAAAAAATAGTAATAAAATTTTAAAATCAAACGTCACATAGTTGAAACATTTTGATCAAAACACTAAAGTTGTATTTTTACAAAACATTTAAGGACTGAAATAAGTTATTTGAACGTATCCATAGCCATCTAGAATAAAACATTTATTTTCGAGAAAAAACGGTTACAAACAGTGTAACAAATGATACATGGATGTATTTTAAATGTCATATGGAGACAAAACTGAAAAATATACCAGGTGTGTCCTATTTAAAATCGAAAGTTTATGTCACCTGGTGAATCCGGAATTTGCATGAAGTTGAGTTACTTATCAAAAATGCAGTTTTATGCATTAAAAGATCCTCCAAATTTCATTATCTCCGAAAACAAAAGTTATAGGGCGCGAGCCACCTTCCGTGGACACCCGCTATAGTGTCGCAGTAATGATATTCACTTTTGTATGTACCTACTTGAAATATTTAAAGTTCATAATTCTTTGCACATATTTGGGTAGAAAGACGTAAATAAAAATGTGTTTATGTAGTTCCGATAGGAGTTATCAAAATCACATTCTTATTTCATTATAGTATAGTAGGTCCTGAGAATGAAATTTACAATGGCACTCTCTATCTGAAAACGGCTGGACTAAGAAATCGCAAGAATGTTGGTAAAGTACACAGGGCCGGATTAAAAGGTGGAGGCCCCCAAGTAAACAAAGGAGTGGAGGCCCCTTAATTATTTTCAAACGTTTTTATTTATTGCGGAACAAATTAAATCATTTCGACACGAAAGTATATGTAGGTATAATAAAAATATACAAGGAAATAAATTAAATTACAGCGTAAACAAAGGACTTTGAGCTTTTCGACGAAAAATCATTGATGATTTCCGGTCAAATCCAGCATCCGGAGAAAATCATTCTCAATGCTAGCGATAACTTTGGTAGGCGGCTTCTGTCGTGTGATTCGCCATTTTGTGATTTGAAATGAGCGCTTTCCAGTGCAATTTGACATCATCACATTATCAGTTGTAATATCATAAGAGAGTGAAAATAATTCGATAGATTTTCGAAAACTTGTTGCCAGGCAATAGATAAGAGAGACCAACTGGCTCGACTGGCTATTGCCAACAAGTCTGAGAAAGAAATCTAGATAATTATTTTCTACTATATCGAACTCTCATGTGGTACTAGATTATTTTTGATGTTACGCATCATAAACACATTTCCTTATAGTTATTCTAACCTAATTGGGAACGGCAATAAAAAATAAGAGCACTACGAGGGAGTGTTCATAGCGCACTGCCCGGCAAATGGAAAAATGTATATACTACCAGTGTTTTTACTTTCAAATCAAGTCCGTAAAATCATAAAAACTTCTGTCGTGTGGAAGAGAGAATTCCTTCGGCTTTTTTATGTCGGTCCAATTGGGATTAGAAATAATACTATACAAAATTATATAATGTACTAAACTGATTTAACCATTTCTGCACCCTTTTCATGCGAATTGATGACAGACGTCAAATTAAAAATATAGGTTGTCAGACAATAAAACAAAATACCCTCAAATTATTCCCGCGACAATTTTCTAGGTAGAATTCCCACCATTGGCTAAACGTATATGAATTATTTGGAATTGAACGTTTCCATTGGTTTCTAGCAATGTCAAAAAAAATAATCACTGTAATTTCAATGTTTGGGAGAATGTAGCTCTGAAATTTTTGTTTTCAAGAATTTGATAGTAGTAGAAACATCTTAGATATATAGATAGATAGTCCGAAGGATTTGCATTTGTTGCGGAATGTCATCTTTTCTTAGACCTCACACTTTCAGGATTTCTTCTGGGATTTCTCTGTTACAAGGCAAGCCACTCAGCGGACACTTGTCAACGCCAATAAATATGAAAACAGGTATAGATTTTGGCAAAGTGTTTGTAGAATCGGTAGAAAAATAACAGAATTTGAACTTTTGTTCTATTATGGAATGCGCACAGGGCTCTTATAAATAATTTCATGCAAACATATTCATAAATTGAAATATTATTTTCTTTTGCTCATGATTATTGAATTTCATTGTGTATCTAGATCGCTTTGTGTCATTCGAAGAATACATCGACAGAAAATCCTTCTTCATTTAATTTAAAAAATGTATATTTTTAAAATTCAATTGTTCTTGTTTCTACAGCCAATTTCGATACGATATAGTAATATTTGTATAATAGTATGATGTTTTACTTGGTGATTGTTTTCTCGCATATACACATGATTCATCAGATCGAAAGATTAATAATAACCATGGATTTTGACAAGAATACGAAATATTGTTTTTGAATGTTTAAAACGAAAATGAGAGGAAAGTGGGAGAACTGCTCTTTTCGTTGTCAGATTTTTCATATATAATTTTGCATATCCTTCGGTATTTGTTATTAGAAATTTTACGTAAAATTTATATTGTGGAGGCCCTTCTCTGGAGGTGTCCGGGTTGTAGCCCTTGCCCCCCTCTTTAATCCGCTCTGGTGCAAAGTAGAACCATTTCTCGCGATATGTTTGAATTCTGTCTATTAGCCGCCCATTTTGTATTACAAGTTAATGTGCCAAACGAAATTGTCTGATCTGCTTTCAATCGGAAGTTGAACTATTTTTATGGGTCTTTCGTTTGAAATAAAAAGAGCATGTATTGGCTTATTTCCTTCAATTTTCGCCAAAAAAATCTACATTTTCGAAAAGAATGCAATGTTAATATTTTTAATTAGTTCTCTAATCCTTCTGAGTTTAATACCTACTAAATTTGAGTTGTCAAAGTGTAACCTTTTTTCGATGCAAACTTTGAACTACATTGAACGCCCAATCTTAATATCATCTTCTTGTAGTTGTCGGGTTAAAACTTTTCTCTTCTTCCATAAAAATCCATACCTTTATTTTAGTATATAGAAAGCTCTGTGATACAAATACATTGATAAAAAATAAATCTTCAACATTATGTTAACATCCACAATCATTTTAATAAATCATTTTTGAGTAATTGCCTTCGAAGGAGATATATGTTCAAGTGGTACTTTAAATATCTTTACGGAAAGTACTTTTCGTTATCTCCCATACAGAATTAGAAATAACGCAGTCCGTGAATGTCATGAAAAGGAGAAAACCCATACTAATTTGCCATGGACACAATAAAAAAGTATAGAAATATACGAAATATTTCGAGTCATTACGTATAAGTAGTGGAAGAAACGTCAGCGCGTCCAAAATAGTTTCAGCTATTTCAGACTCACGCACCATTTGAAATGTCTGGTAAAATTGAAAAACCGTCAGAAATCGCGAAAAACCCTCTATCAGCCACCGTGCGACTTGTACAGTCATAAAGCAGGAAAAAATTTGTCTGAGATTTTCCAAGTTCAGAAATTATCAGTGAAAGGGTAGTAAATTCGAGGTACATGATTGAACTGAAATAAATATCGAAAAGTACTTCTCTTAGAAACGGCATTTGTTAGTGGTGGATTTACAAAATTTTGACCGTAAAGGTAAGGTTTTGCTTTTATTATTACATTTCACATATCTTACACTAAACACTTGAAACTCGCCGCAGTATAAAGAACCGAAGTACTAGAGCAATTAATTTTGAAATAGATAGTAAAAAAATGGCGTCTCCACATTTATCTGCAAAAAATCTATGATATGTTACTGCAACGTTGGAAGATAAATCGCTAGAAAGAGTATTTGTGAAAAATATTATTCTTTGATGAATAATCATCACATTGAATATTATATTTTATATTAGAAGTTATAAGGACTGAATCGGGAAGAGTTTGTGGTCAACAAATATTTCCTAAAAGTATTTTTTACAAATTCGTACATAGGCAAAATGGTGTTCCATTTTTTGACGTGAATAAAACAAGAAGAAAATGATTGTGTTCTATATTGTTGACAAAATATATGTTTGAATCATTTAATAATGTTTCTTACCAATGAATGGTTACGAAATTGGTTAAGTTTTATGGAGAGTATAGTGTGTCCCATATGTAAGCCTGTTGCGGAATATCTGGGAAATGAAAGAGGATAGTCAACATTGTGAGTTGAGATGTGTGTCCTTTATTCACATAGAGATCCATCACAATAGGCGTTATCCGTTATTAGGCTTCATGACCGACGCCATTTTTAAATGGCAACCTGTGATTGTTCAATATTTTTTTGGATTCTGCATCAAATTTTGAATTCAATGATATAGTTTCCCTGAATACTGATGAAAAACCGACACTCTCATTGCATATTATAAAGAGGGCCACGAATGTGTCAAATTAAAAAATCAGTAATACAAGCAAATTGATCCACCAGTTGGCAATTGTATTTCCCGTTCAATGTTATCTAATTATGTGTTATTGTATAATCTAAGACAATAAACGAAAAACAAAATGTTTAGAATTAACAAAAATTAACATGAATTATTTTAGTGAGTATTCAAATTGCTTTCCTCGCGCAGAATAATACATTTTTTGTTGATTCTCGATTCGTGTCAGCTAAGAGAGTGCCCCTCGCAAAATGGAAATACAAAACATTAGTGATACTATTTTTTAATTCATCTACATTTTCTGAACGTCGCATATAAACTAAGTATTTTTATATAACCCCACAAAAAAAATCCAGTGGAGTCATATCTGGACCTTGAGCTGGCTATAGTATTGACTTTATTTCCGATCCAATAATCATTAAAAGTTTCCCATCCAAATATTGCAACTATTCTAATATTATGCAGAGGTTGAAACCACACATCAAGTCGAGTCTGTATTGGTAAATTCCTCCAAGAGATTTTCCCAACACATGTTGAAAGAAAAAGGTACCTCTCCATAACGGATAATTTGGTGTCGATTTGAAACTATACATAAGTACATTGTTTACTTTCCGAAATACAGTTTATATGATTTTGGCCATTGTATACCTAAACTTGTTGAATCTCTTGTGATTGTTGTCATTTAATGAAATTATTCTGTACCTGGTGAATGTTCTGTTGACTATTGTTCGACCTCGAGATCAATGTTATTGTTGTGTAGGTACCCTCTCATGATTCCCCTTGGCAAAACGATACCGTTGTACTCAAATAAGTTTTCTACTCATTTTCCGCAGAAATTGAACGCAAAGTTCTGCGCAGACTGTCTAGATTGAGCGAGTCTATAGACAGTCGATGGGCTCTTTGAAGAAGAATACAGTCCCTTCCCAAACATTCCCTGTATTGTCTGTGATCAAAAAAATAGCAAAACCTTCCAAAGAGAGTTGAGAGGAAATAATAAAAGAGAGTTAAGAAGAGAAAAAAATATTATTCAATATACCGTAGATTATTCATATACAGTATGGAAAAAAAGTGACTATAGGGACACATTTTCACACCCATCTTGTTTGTTTTAAAATGAAATTTAAAAATGGTTTTTTATTTTCAATTCGAACACATTCACAAATAATGTGTACATTTCTCCAAAATAATTCATAAATAATAATTCCCGATGACTTCACTAAGCTGTCCAGAAATCCCCTTGAAAAAGATTTGTTTTGCAAGCTAACATACTTTGTCTCTGTTCAAAGTGAGTTTCGCAAATGATATTGTCTTAAGTTTTAAAATACACCACTTGCTAAAGTTTCTTTTGAAATGAATAACACTACACAAAAAACAGGAAAAATAATACCAAATGGACATATTTTAAGAAAAATTCCAAGCACAAGTGTGTATATAACCTTCCCAAAACAGACAAACAATGTACCGTATGTCTGGTTTGAATTTTCATTTGACCTAGAACTGCAAATAGTATGATCCTCATCTGAAGTTGTTTTTGCCTTGTTTGCATCCGTTCACTGAAACATCCATTTTGTGCCAGAGATTTGGCTAAGCTAGTAATTGTTTTGTCTGATAGTAATATTGTGTCGGGATCTCTATAAGATATATTCTCACTGCATCTTTTTGCATCCCTTCTTGCTTCGCCATAAATACATATCATATCTAACTTTTCGTATCTGAAATTAAACCATTTTTGAAATTTTACGAAAACCAACACAAAATTTAATGTACTTTCGTAAAGTCTGACAGACTGATGGGACCTCGTATTATTGATTTTTATTTTAGGCTCCCCTTTATAATATGCAATAAAATTGCTGTTTCTTTTCATCAGTAGTGTAAAGGTAAACTATGAGTGTGCTATATCGCTGAATTCAGAATTTGATACAGTAACCAAGAAGCATTGAAAATGGAGGCAAGTGCCATTTTAAAAAATGGCGTTGGTGTCGCGACGCCCCAACGTATGACGTCTAAAGGAAGGATTTCTACGTAAATAAGAAGAACCATTGGACATCGAAATCAACTGCATTCACGAAATATGTTTATCCTCTTTCATTTCCCAAATATTTGCTCGTAGAGTTTTTATATGGGACATCCTTGTATGTACATACTCACACATTTTCTTAGTCTACTATTGCAGTGTTCATTCTGTATATCAACTCTTGTTACTGGTCTCAAATAATGACATTTTCAATGAGTGTTAATGCATAACAAAAAAACAAGAAAAATTGTGTGTTATCTGAGATTAGTTATTTAGTTATAGTGAATAATTAAATGTCGTAGAATGATATTTATGAATATATTTTCTTGTCTTCGTTTTACCCATCATTCACTACGACTTAAGTGTGTTTGGCATATAGTGTATTTTCAAATGCATTCAAATTGTTCAAAAAAGAGGAAAAACATCCATATGTGTCCTATAAATTATTCAGAGGACTTTAGATTATACAGTGCTTCTCGAAAGTCCCTCCCTCTTATTTTTGGAACGATTATACATGTAAAACAAGTGAAATTTAGAAACCGAATATTAAAGGTTGTAAACCTCCCTACTGAGATAGATGACGAAATCGTCAAAGATGACGTCACAAGGCCATTAGACCAATAATTTTAAATAGAAACCCCGCCGGTAAGCGACACCTCTTTTGGGTGGTGTTGTATCGAAAACTCATTCAATGATACTCACTTTGTTTGTGTTTATGGCAGTTTGGTAACTTATAAAACGCAAAGCTGTGATGAATTAACAACCAAGTTAATACTAAAAATTCAAAATTCAAGCTCCGCCTCTGATATAGTTGTCAAATAAGCTGGACGTTTTGTTAGTCTCCCCTAATTCGACGTTTTCTTGTAATTGTCCAATGTTTTGTACATTTAATAATTTTGTGTATTGTTGATCGAACGTTTAACTGTTTTAGCAGCTTTGGTATTTTTAATATTTTTGTACATTTGAATAATTTATTAAACTGTTGTGAGCCGAACATTTAAGTGCGCTTCAAGAAGCGAAATGGTACGTTCTTTTTAGGTGATAAAAAGTAAAAGGATCCTACTTGGTGAAACTGGACAAAATATTCATGCAGCAGAAAGCATTTTCAATGAGAGTTTCCAATCGCCCCTGTTTCGAGGACTTATATTTAAGGGAGCTTCTTCGTAAGTTTGAAACAACGGTAGTATTAATGATGCGAAACGATCTGGTAGACCACAAATTTTTGATGAGAAGAAAAATTGATACACTGGCAGAAGTAATAGTTAATCTTACTTCCTTCAAATAAATCACGTTGCATCTACCTGTGAAGTCGAAGTAAAGTACACAGGTGGGTGTCAAAAACAAATTTCATCCATACAAATTGCAAAAAATGGTTCATCAACCTCAGACGACGACCCAGACTGAAGACTAGAATTTTGTGAAAATATGGAAACCAAAATTAACCAACAGCCAGACTATGTCAAAACAATTTGTTTTAGTGACGAAAGTACTTATCTAAATGGAAATGTAAATATTACGAATGTGAGGTATTGGGAGTGACGCAAACTCTCACCTGTTTCCTGTGAAACACATACCCACTTCCCAGAAGGTGAATGTTTGCAGGTATCCTGGGAAACCACATCGTTAGCCTCTTTTTTAAATACTTATTTAACTGGTGAGGTTTATGCTAATGCTTAAAACACTCACCCTCTGAAGTACTGGAGGAACCTCTGAAGACTTGAAACAAAAGTAGCAGAGCTGCCTAGACACACACGTCTCTGTTCAGTGGTTGGAGAAATGAATCCAACAGCAAACAGTACCTATACCCACTACTTTTCTGAGAAACGAATCGAAGCGTAAGACAGATGACAACAGCGCCACACCTGGTGAGTAATTCAAGAACTAAATTCAAAGCGATGACATCACTAGTTATATAGATTTCAGCTGAGGTTCGATGGGGTGGCAGTCTATACTTATTTTTGATATTTAGGATATATGTGCAAGTGGTTGCCCACCGGTACCCCCCCTGTACCCCCATGTGTCCCCAGGTGTCCCCAGGTGTCCCCATGTGTCCTCATGGTCCCCATGTGTCCCCATGTGTCCCCATGTGTCCATGGTCCCCAGTCCCCATGTGTCCCGATGTGGCAAACGAGTAGAAATGAAATGAGTTTAAGTAAATGGAAAAAAGCCTTGAGAAATTTCACTACCAACTATCATAGAAAAAATAGTCAAAATCAGCTGTGAAACGTCTGAGATATATCACAATATTTAAATTTTACCAATACCAATAACAAAAATATCAAGTCTAATAAGTCTGAAAATATCGTACTTTGAACTCACTACGGCAACGCTGTAAATACCTCGACACCGAGAATAATTATTAGCTATCAGCAGATTTTATACCGGTTCGAACTTGTGTAGCGCGGGGATTCCCAGATATTCGCTTCGATTTATTATAACTTTCAGATATATTTCATATTCCATTTGTTTCTATACCTTGGATTACTGTGATCGATTCAAATTCGTTTGAGTACATATGGGAAAAGATAATTTCAGCGATTGTGGATTAAAATAGTTCAAGTTCCAGAGTGTTGTGTTCATGTTCAGTGTTGATTGAATTGAATATTATTTACAAGTACCTATATTTCGAATGAAAATGAATGGAATTCGTTTGGGAAGGATAATTTCTGTGCATTTTCGTTGGTTGAATACATGAGCGTTCAGGCATTATTATTAAATTGAATATGGTTTTTTCCAGTGGCTAGCAGCAATTTGTTTATGGACATATATCAACTTCCAGTGTTAAAGAATGAATGTTTTTTGCTTTATTCAGTGTTGGAACGATTACCGTGTACTTTATTTCGTATAGACTGAGAGTTTATTTTCTGCTGTAGACTATGAATTACTCGTTTTTCCTAGAAAATATGTGTTATGAGTTGAATGCATGTTCTTATTGTATTCGTGGATTTTTTCAATAGCTCTTGGATATTTTATAGTTTTCACAGTGGATTTTTCGCTGCAGAAGGTGAATTGGTAATTTTTGCGAGAAAGTGTGTTGTATTATGGGTTAAATTCATGATTTTGACGTTTTCGTGGTTTTTTCAATAGATTGAATGTATGCTTGACTATTTTTATATAGTGTGAGTCTATTCTAGGTTGAATGAATGTTTTTTAACGTTGACAGATACTCCCATTAGTGTGTGTGCATGCATAACGATTTTCAGACTTCCACGGTGTCCACCCATTAGTGTGTGTGCATGCATAACGATTTTCAGAGTTCCACGGTGTCCACGAGTGGATTTTTCGCTGCAGAGGACGACTTATTGTTTTTTCTTTGAAAATATGAATGTATACTGAATTGGGTGGATGTTTGCTAGGTCAGATACATGTTTTCAACGTTTCAGAAGTTTATTCGACACATAAAAGTGTAATTTATTATATGAAGAAGATTATTTCGGAGGAGGGTGCGCCATCTGTTGGGCAGTAGATGAAAGTCAGTAGATAAGCTATGCCACTATGAGTGCAGTTCCAGCTGCGCCCAGGCAGCGGAGGTCCTGATCCTAGAACAGAAACAGCAAGCAGGACGGTCGGAGGTTTCCCAAAGCGTCTCAAACCTATTTTGGTAACCATTTTTCCAAGATGGCTGACTTTTTTCCCTGAGAGTTAAGAATTAAACATATTTTCTCTTGGGGTAGCCATTTTTCCAAGATGGCTGACGTTTTTTCCCTACAGTTGGCATACATGTTTTTTCTCTAAGGTATCCATTTTTCAATATGGCTGTCATTTTTCATTCATCTAGGCGGCCATGTTTTTTTCCCTGATTTTTTTTTTCGGCGACCATGTTTTTTTTTCTCAAGTACTCGTCAAGAAATAGTTTGGCAGCCATGTTTTTTCCTAAGGTAGCCATTTTTTCAATATGGCTGTTATTTTTTTATTCATCTAAGTGGCCATGTTTTTTTTCCTCAATTTTTTCTTCAATGGCAGCCATTTTTTTAAATCGTTATACCTGAAGACCCCTTTAACGAACCGCCTATGACAGAGCCCAGGTGAAAACTCCGAACTTCCGCCTTGCCGGTTCGACAGAACCCGGTGCATCCGCCAAAACCCTATGCCGATTCTGGCGCAGATGGAAGTGGGCTCATAGTGGCATAGCTTATCTACTGACTTTCATCTACTGCCCAACAGATGGCGCACCCTCCTCCGAAATCATCTTCTTTATATAATAAATTACACTTTTATGTGTCGAAAAACTTCTGAAACGTTGGAAACATGTATCTGACCTAGCAAACATCCACCCAATTCAGTATACATTCATATTTTCAAAGAAAAAACAATGAGTCGTCCTCTGCAGCGAAAAATCCACTCTTGGACACCGTGGAAGTCTGAAAATCGTTATGCATGCACACACACTAATGGGAGTACCTGTCAACGTTAAAAAACATTCATTCAACCTAGAATAGACTCACACTAGGTAAAAATAGTCAAGCATACATTCAATCTATTGAAAAAACCACGAAAACGTCAAAATTATGAATTTAACCTATAATACATCACACTTTCTCGCAAAAATTACCAATTCACCTTCTGCAGCGAAAAATCCACTGTGAAAACTATAAAATATCCAAGAGCACTTGAACTATTGAAAAAATCCACGAATACAATAAGAACATGCATTCAACTCATAACATATATTTTCTAGGAAAAACGAGTAATTCATAGTCTACAGCAGACAATAAACTCTCAGTCTATATGAAATAAAGTACACGGTAATCGTTCCAACACTGAATAAAGTACACGGTGATTTTTCCAACACAAAAAACATTCATTCTATAACACTGGAAGTTGATATATGTCCATAAACAAATTGCTGCTAGCCACTGGAAAAAACCATATTCAATTTAATAATAATGCCTGAACGCTCATGTATTCAACCAACGAAAATGCACAGAAATTATCCTTCCCAAACGAATTCCATTCATTTTCATTCGAAATATAGGTACTTGTAAATAATATCCAATTCAATCAACACTGAACATGAACACAACACTCTGGAACTTGAACTATTCATTCAATCCATGAACAATCGCTGAAATTATCTTTTCCCATATGTACTCGAATGAATTTGAATCGATCACAGTAATCCAAGGTATTGAAACAAATGGAATATGAAATATATCTGAAAGTTATAATAAATCGAAGCGAATATCTGGGAATCCCCCGCTACACAAGTTCGAACCGGTATAAAATCTGCTGATAGCTAATAATTATTCTCGGTGTCGAGGTATTTACAGCGTTGCCGTAGTGAGTTCAAAGTACGATATTTTCAGACTTATTAGACTTGATATTTTTGTTATTGGTATTGGTAAAATTTAAATATTGTGATATATCTCAGACGTTTCACAGCTGATTTTGACTATTTTTTCTATGATAGTTGGTAGTGAAATTTCTCAAGCTTTTTTTCCATTTGCCAAACTCATTCATTTCTACTCGTTGCCACATCAATCATGTTTATAGAAAAATCTCCCCATCTCGGTCCACCTGGGGACACATGGGGACACATGGGGACACATAGGGACACATATGGACACCTGGACACTGGGGACACATGGGGACACTGGGGACACATGGGGACACATGGGGACACATGGGGACACATGGGGACACCTGGGGACACCTGGGGACACATGGGGGTACAGGGGGGGTACCGGTGGGCAACCACTTGCACATATATCCTCAATATCAAATATGAGTATAGACTGCCACCCCATCGAACCTCAGCTGAAATCTATATAACTAGTGCTGTCATCGCTGAATTTAGTTCTTGAATTACTCACCGGGTGGCGCTGTTGTCGTTCTATCTTACGCTCTACCGATTCGTTCTCAGAAAAAGTAATCAAGTATAGGTACTGTTTGCTGTTGATTCATTTCTGCTCCAGCCGCTGAACAGTGAAGACGTGTGTCTCTAGAGCAGCTCTGCTACTTTTTGTTTCCAAGTCTTTCAGAGTGTTTTTTTAAAACTGTGTAACGAATTTTTCGTTACTTCCTTATACATAATCAATTTCTCATAACTATTCCGGTTATCT
>JAFIRS010006897.1:0-30644 GCA_018342105.1 Gonioctena quinquepunctata | reverse complement strand
CCAATTGAGAAACTTCTGTACTCTGTATTCACTCTGATGATATTATCTAACATCTGATTTCTCATCAACGACTCCACACATTCTATAAGAGACATCCCCACCCCATTTCCAGTAGATGGGAGCGTGAAGGTCAGTGCGCGCTTGAACATCAACACACTCATCAATACTCGCAGTTCACTCTTACCTCTCTCACAGGATAAACGCCCTCCTCGCTTGGAGAGTGCAAGGATTCATGGAGGTCATGACCACACAGAATATGTATGTCTACACCACAACTTTAGTCAAGGTCAAACAAACATCGAGATCAAATCTTTAGGTTGCCGAAACAATCCCAACATCAAAACTCAAGGTCAAATCTCAAAGTCAAAACTTAATGTTATGAATCTCAAGGTCAAACTCAAGGTCAAAACTGTAGTCGAATCTCAAAGTCGACCAAACCCAATGTCAAAACTCAATGACAAATCTCAAAGTCAAATCTCAAGGTCAAACACACACACACATTGCACACCTGCAACCATTCAAGGTCACATGTGACGTCATAGTGGTGGGGGGAGAGCCAGAACCGGCATAAATCTCCTACTACTACTAGTTAATCTTTTCATTTCATATGGATTCATCCATACAAATAATAAACCAACTCGTCAAAAAAACTGCTTGGACAATATTTTCACAACTTACAACAACATCAAAAATTGTTCAATAATTGACACTAAGTTTTCTGATCACCTAGATATCCTCCTAGACATAAAAAATGATTCTCACAGTGAATTCGAAAGAATTAATTATAGACCTATTAGTGATATTGGATTATTCAACCTAAACTCAATCCTACAGGAAGTAGACTGGGATTTCGTTGATGACGATGATCTGATGGTAGAGCATCATTTCGAAAAATTCATTAACATTATTGTATCTGCTACTGAACTTGTATTTCCGGAGAAATCAAAAATAGTCACAATTAGACCAAAAAAAATTGAATGGTTCACACCTGAATTAAAACACGAAAGGGATACCCTCAACTTCTTGAAGGAACTGTACAGAAGCAATCCCACGCCTTTTCTCAAAGGTCAAATGAAACAACAAAAATATCTATATGACGAAAAATTATCATCGGCTAAAAAAGCATCACACGATAGATATATCACCGAGTCACCGTGCCCGCAAAAAACTATGTGGAATATCATAAAAAACAAAAATAAATACGAGCCAACTCCGTCAGATTGTCCGATCTTCTCTGATGAATTTAACGAATATTTTAGCAATGTTGCCAATGTTATAATAAACGACCTACCAAACACGGACATATCCTTCGAACAGTTTTTGCCGGAACCAGGTCATGATAAAAAGACATTCTACTTCAGGCAAGTCAGCTTCATACATGTAAGAGATGTGATCAATAAATTGAAAAAAACTAACAACAAAGACTAGCAATCAAGGATATCATACTTATTTCTCTAACGAAATTATTAAATAAATGCATTTCTCTAAAAAAGTTTCCCGATGTTCTGAAAATATCCAAAGTGGTGCCCATACATAAAAAAGAATCCCACACAGAGCCTTCACATTTCAGACCAATTTTTATTATTCCAATGTTTGCCAAATTATTCGAAGTTATCTTAAAAATCCAAATGACATCTCATTTTGAATCAGAAAATCTCTTTTTTCAAGAACAATTTGAGTTCAGAAAAAAACATTCAGCCACATCGGCAATTGTCAGATTGATACAAATAGTGAACAAAGGCTTCGAAAACAATGATTTCATTTATGCAAATTACCTGGACTTGACAAAGGAGTTTGATTGCGTTTCACACGATATTTTACTAAAAAAACTTCAATATTATAATATCCACGAAGAAAGTATCAACCTGATAAAATCCCACCTAGAAAACCAAGTCCAGTTTGTCCTTTTGCAAAATAAAAAATCTTTTCTACTCAATATACAATATGGTGTCCCTCAAGGGTCCGTTTTAGGACCACTGCTTTTTCTAGTGTTTATAAACGACTTGCCCTATTCATCGCCACTATCAAAGTTTATAATATTTGCTGACGACAGCACGTTCATACATTCAGGAAAAAACTTAAGTACTCTGATTTCCACAGTAGACACTGAAAAAGAACAAATAGAACGATGGTTCCGATCAAATAAACTGAAAGTCAATGAATCGAAAACAGAACATATGCTCTTCAGTATGAGAAATACTGGCGAAATTAGATTCTCACCCAAGTGTACCAAATTTTTAGGAGTTTACATTGACGAAAAACTGACCTGGCAAGAACACTGTGGATTTCTATGTAGGAGATTATCGAGCCTTACCTTCTTACTACGAAGTCTTTCGGAAAACGTGAACCTGAGTACTCTACTTACAGCCTTTCACGGCCTCATTCAGTCCACCATATCATATGATATATCAGTATGGGGATACTCAAGCCAATGCTCTTCAAATCTTCAGTATGCAGAGAAGAGCATTTAGAGTTGTTTCTGGTTTGAAATACGGAGACGACTGTAGGGACAAATTCAAACAACATAAAGTATTAACGTTACCCTAGAAATACATATCACAATGTCTATTATACATAAAAGAAAACTTACATGAATACACAAATCACTCCCAAATTCATGACTACCCTACACGAAATCGTCAAAACATCCAAGCCAATTATTTGAGACTGTCAAAAACACGCGATGGAATTTCCTATTGGGCACCCAAGCTATACAACGCCCTCCCTACGGAAGCCAAGGAACTAGAACTCCACAACTTCAAAATAAAACTCAAACATTTTCTACTACAACAGGCCATTTATGATGTCAATGAGTTTTTCAATGGTACTCTTACTTTTCAGAACAACTCAATTATACAAATTTTGACCTAATTTTAATGCCTATCAGACTTTTAATGTGCGATTTTATCTTTTTTTCTAAGCTTTACTGTACCTATATTTTTATTTTTGCAATTGATGTATGTACAACTTTGAATGACTTGTGTAAACACTATTGTGTCCTAGCACCAATGAAGAATTGATTGATTGATTGATTGAACATGAGCCAACCATGTACTTCTAGAAAGTTGCCTGGCCAGATTTGACCACAGGAGATATATGACCGAAGACGACCATTGACTACGAAGGAATTGCTTGCATATCTTGACGAAGATTCTGATGTAGAAAACGCAAATTAAGTTGAAGTGACGTATATTCCACCAAATGTTGATGAAATTACTGATGATGAGGACCTAGACGATAATCTCATGGAAGAAGGTAATATTGATGCAGAAATTGCTGGAACTTATGAAGTTCATGTTCCTTCGGCAAGTGATTCTGAAGAAAATGATATTCCATTGAGTGAAATTCGCGACAAAATGAGAATATACGACAAACCCAATGGGATAGAATCAAATATTGTGCCAAAATGGGAAAAAAGCAGCACTCCCAAATTCTCCTCTCATCCTGTAAAAAACAACACTTGCTTATTAGAAAACATCGAAGCCTGCCATGGAGGTAAGACATCCATGGAAATATTTTCATTGTTTTTCGATGAAGACGTGACCAGTCAACTTGTACATTTTTCAAAAAATTATGCAGCACAAAACAATCGACACGATTTTGACATGAATGGAGCAGACCTGAAACGTTTTATCGGCATTTGCATTTCATCTGGCTATCACACTTTGCCACAATATGACATGTATTGGTCGAAGGATGAGGACAAAGAGGTGGCTATTGTGAGAGAAACAATGCCTAGAAATAAATTTCGATCAATCAAACGAAATATTCATTCGTCTGATAATACTCAATTAGACAAAGATGATAAATTCACCAAGCGAATCTTTGCATTTTGGTATATTTGAACATAACTTTTCAATAGATGAAGAAAAGGTGCCATATTTTGGGCGTCACTCATGCAAAATTATTATTCGGGGAGAGCCTGTAAGATTCGGGTTCAAATTATGGTGTCTCTGTTCGTACACAGGTTATTCATATAAATTCATTCAATACGGTGGAAAATAGAAAACCAACTTGAATTCATTCGATAGTTTCGGAACGAAGGTAGTTTTAGACTCACTTTCCGTAGTTGACAAACCCCAAGTGCATCGAGTATTTTTTGAAAACTTTTTTCGTCTTACGCTCTTTTTACGACACTGAAGGACCTAGGCTTCTTTGCCACCGGTACTATTGACGAAAACCGCACTGCGAAGTGTCCTTTACAAAATAATAAAACATTCAAAAAGACGGCACGGGGAACATTTGATTCTGTATTTGATACGGCGTTGAAAGTTTTACTTGTGAGATGGAATGATAATTCTGCTGTTACGGTAATTACGAATACCTGCACAGTACTACCTCTTGTACAATCAAAACGATATAGTCGAAAAGAGCACAGAGATATTCTTGTACCTCAACCTAATCTTGTTGCCGAATACAACAAATTTATGGGTGGGGTGGATTTACATGATAATGGCATAGCTAATTACCGTATCAGAATACGAGGTAAGAAATGGTGGTGGCCTCTATTTATAAATCTAATTTGTAGCACAGTCGTAAATAGCTGGAAGATTTACAATATAGCCAATGAGAGTAACATTTCGCAGTTAGAATTTCGATCACTTCTAGCACTATCGCTTATGAAATATGAGGGACTTGCTGAAACTGTCTTCACAGATGTGGTTGCTCACTCAAGCTATGGACGTCCCTCCAAAGATAGCTTGCCGGACGACGTGAGATTTGACAATATTGGTCATATGTTCAAAAAGCATGATACAAGTGCACGAAAAAAAAAATAGATTATGCAAAAGTCATACTATATATTTGTGCAAAAAATATAAAATTCATCTTCATCCCGAATGTTTTGAGGTCTTTCATAAAAAAAATAGTTGACTTTTTGAACATTTGTTTTAATGTATAACGGTGATTGCCAAAGGTGCGTATACGCACCCTTATGTTTTTTTGTGTTGCTGTTGGTTTTCTGTCAAAATATGATGAATATGTCTTAGTTAATGTGTTTTGAACCATATTCAATAAAAAAATTAGGAAAAATTGTTTTCCTTTATTGCTTGGCTATTAATGGGTTAAAGTGAGGACAATCAAAGGCTGTTTTGGAAAAGGAGAAATAGTTTGTTTTATTCACATTGAGTGACAATTTATGAGTATCTAACCAATTCTTTACATGTTTAATTCCGTCTAGAGCCCGATTTTCACACTTTCCCAATCCTTATCACTGAAGGTGAGTGTATGATATGACTTTACCATGAATGTCGATTTCGGTAAAGCTTTCAAAATATAGATTAAATAGTATGTGCCCCAGGGGTACTTATTCTCACCCTCTGCTCTCTTTGAGAAAGATAGCTCTTAAAGATCTCTAATACGGTACCCCTCGGTGTGGGCGTTCATTCAATGAAGCTTGTAAAACTAATCCGATAGAGGAGCCACCATGCATTATGTCGAATATTTATCCAAGTCTCCAGCCGTGCAAATGAGTAATTATAGTCGAGAATATTTTCTACTACAAGACAATAACCGGAGAACGGCCGGCGAGCACTGTCAAAGATTATAGTTCTACTCTTTGGCACTGTTGCCGATAAAGTTACGTACTCCATGTAAAAGCTGTCTAGAAGTATCAATTATAACATGGTTTGGAAATTATTCAGGAAAAAATGATTCGTGAAATAGTTATACCGTAATAAAATTAAATTTAACGTTGTTATATCCATTACTATGACGTCCAACCAAGGTTGAAAAATGTCACCTAGAGATTCGTAATTAAATTGGAGGGCTTGGCAACATGCCACTTGGGTTGTCCTCTGAAGATCAAATCAGCAAATCCTCGTTACGGATTTCACGGCAGAATATATTATTCCAGCGGCAGAGAAATCGTCATTGGATTTTGAATTTTGATATTCTTCTAGTGAATGTTTTGAAAATCTCGCATTATCAACCGGTCATATATTAGTTTTGGATCCCAGGTTCATATGTATTTTAATTGCGATTTCTGGGTTAGTTTGTTTGAATAAGTCGTTGGGAATGAACCGATTTTTATTAAATCAATGAATAATATTGTTTGGATGCCATAATTCACTGGTTGAATTCTTGATTCGCGATTTGAGAGGCCTAGAGAGTGGATGTGTGTACTCTTACCTCAATCTAAGCTCCCAATAGTGAATAACGCATAATTTCAATTTTTCATAAAAATTGGTGAAGTATAAAATCTCATTTTTTGAGTAAAGATATAATTTTTATTGTGTTGAAAGGGCCGAAAATATAAGTTTGGCCCTAATAAATCAATCTTTGAACTTGTATAATAACAAGCAGTGCAAGGGAAATAGTGCAAGTGCAGTGCGATCAGGGTGGATAAATTCCATAGGGTGAGTTGGGACCTGACTAATAACTTCAGTAGTAGGCACCAACACTGGACCCCTGATTCACTGCACCAGGTTTTGTCAAAAATTCGGCGACACCCTCTTGGGCGTGTCGGGCCAATGAGAACAGACCAGGCGAACAAAACCCGTGGCAAGAATCATTCGAAGATTGCTCGCGATCGGAGTAACTACGAAAAGCCACAAAAAACAGCAAAATCGAACAAACTCCGCATAAAATCTAAAAATTCATTTCTAAAATGTTTCGATTGAATAATAATGGACTCAGGAGGACATAAAGAAGAGCCACCGGACGAAGAGAAGTCCAAGGGAAGCGAAATTTCGCAGAAAGGAAATGAGAAATGGCCCCCGCCCATAGAAAGCGACCCGAGCTAAGAAACCAAGTGTGAGCAGGACCAAACGGACCTGAGGTTCAAATATGGGAATAAAAATGTAAATAATCATGAAAATCAAGGAGAACGGCCCTCATCCATAGAAAATGTCTTAAAACAAGAACCCAAGTCCGATTTGGGCCAAACTGGTCGGGTGTTCAGACTTGGCAATGAAAACGTGTATACTCATGGAAATCTAGGAGGGTCGCCCCATCTATAGATAACATCCAAATCCAAGAAGGCAAGTCTGAGTTGGGTCCATTGACCAAATGCCCAGACATGACAATGAAGATGGAAAAAGTCATGGAAACAAGCCAAAAACTCTGGTGACAGATGAAAAACCCCAAAAACTGGAAATAGGAATTCCGGAAAGCCCTCAAACTCCAGATATATTCACAGATTGTAATTCGACGCTGGGGACGCCATTAGACTCACCTAGCAAAAACATTTCATTATTACCTGGATTTCTTGTAGGGGATGGAAAACCAAAGAGTACTCCCTTGCCATCAGAAATGATAAAAAGTTTTGTCGGAAATATTGAAAACGCTGATTTAATAAGTCATAGTAATATAGAAATTCTTGAAACCGAAAATATAATTGTTGAAGTTGACGATAGAATGAAACAACCCCTCGGACCTTCCGAAGTCGATGAAGCTGCGGAGGAGGGGGACACGGTCATTAGTCAGTCAACAGAAACTTCGGAAAACAACACGAAAAGCTTAGTTAGCGATGAAAGTCAAATAAACGTCGCCATGCCGACAATAATAAGCTACCAAGAATTACTAAAGAAAGGTGAATTAGGAAATCAGAACAGCAGCATATTAAGTGCCCCCGAAAGTAATCTGGTTCCAAGCACCTCATCGGAAAGGAGATACAGAAGAATAAGTAGAATAGCCAAGATTACAAGCGTATGGCGAAAGGAGCAAAAGGAATGGCCGAAAAAAGAAAGCGGATAAGTCCCGAAACAAAAAAAGGAAAAAGGACACAACGTGAAGCCCGAAAAAGACTGGAGAAAACACAAACGTGCGAATGTGGGGGGATGATTCTGAAACACACCTAAGCAAAACACTTTGTGTTGGATCAATAAAGGAAACGGAAAAAAAAACTATGGTTGTAAATTGATCACAAGAAAGGAGTACGAAAAGATCAAACAAGAGACAGACCAATTCAGAAGTGAGTACGAGGAGAAAAAGCAGAATAAGAAAAGCGGAAAAGCTGAGATAAACATGGAAATGGAAATACCGGAGGAGGTGAAGGACAAGGGAAAGGAAAAAAAAAACCAAAATTTGACAAAGATGCCTACATCGATCTAATCAGATGCGACAGGGAAGAAATGGAAAAAAAAAAGAAAAGGATTGAAACTATCAAAGAAAAGAGAGAGAAAATGAAAAGTCGGAGGGAGAAAGAGATACCAAACGAGAAAGAACAAACAAAAATGGAAGAGCAACCTAAGAAAGGCCAAGCTAGTTACCAAACAAAAGGTAAAAATGCAAGGAGACCCGTCAACATCAGGGAATCAGTCAGGGAAAAGTGGAAATAAAAATACCATAGAAGAAATTGGCAAAGAAACTGACCTGAAAATAGCCAGAACGGACAACACGGAAATACGTGAAGAGCAAATTGATAGACGAAGGGCTTATTCAGAAGCCCAAGAAGACTACGATAACTTAGAGCGTAGAATACAAGAGTTAGCTAAGACACAGACGGAAAAAGCTATACAAAAAATGGAGGAAAACTACTATATAATCGGATTGGAATTCACGTTTGACGTAGTCAGAGAAGTGAACTATTAAGCGACATATAAGTTTTGGAGTGGGAAATACTTCGAAAAACACCAGAAGGAGTTACATCACTCAAGACCCAAAATCCAACTACTATGTGGTGAAGTGTACTCACTCAGAAAAGGGTAGAAGGATAGATCGCCAGTCCTTCTAGGACATAAAGACACAAGAACACAAAGGAAAACAAAAATTTGAAATTGAATAAAGATAAAGGTAAATTCCCAGCTAAACCCCGGGAAAGGGAATTCGGTAGTAGAAAATAAACCAAATATAGAGGAACCCAGTAATAGAAAGCAAGCGGAAAACAAACCAGAGAAAAAGGAGGCAAAGACAAACCAATGCCTCTGATCGTAATAAAAGGAACATTTTCGTTTGGAAACCGATTCCGGCGAAGACTGAAAAAAGAATTAGAAAGGGATTTAACATATAAGATCAATAGATACAACACTACTGTCAGCACCAAAACAAAAGCAGACTACGAACATATGATGAAACTATTAAAAGAGTCACAGGTAGAATTTCACTCCTTCACGACTGATGGGGAAAAAACCCATTCCACTATCCTGAGAGGGCTGGAGCACGGTCCAGACGTGGAGGATGTTGAAGACGAACTGGAAAATAAGGGAATAACGGTCAAAAAAGTTACCAAAATTAATAACGTAGAGAGAAGTCTATACGTTATAACAACAGGTTCAGAAGTAAGACTCAGTCTCCTGAACAACGCAGTGAAGACAGTACTGAACGCAATAATCACCTGGGAGGTCATGAGGTATGACAAAAAAATAACTCAGTGCCACAAGTGCCAAGAATGGGGGCACGCGACCAGCAAGTGTTTCAAAAATCACGGTTGCGTCAAATGCATTGAAAACCATCACACGAGAGACTGCACAAAGACAATGAACACACCAGCCCAGTGTTGTAATTGTCATTTATTCCATCCTGCCAATGCAAAAATTTGTAGAGTATACACAGACAAACTTGACTATATAGACAGGAATAGAGATAACCAACAAGGGGAACGAGCGAGGAGGTTTGTACCAGTGCCCGAACCTGAAAATAACGCATGGGCACCAGGGCAAAGCTACGGGCGGCAAGACTCGAGAAGAGGGCACGCCGGGCGAAACCAGGCACTGCCCCAATAAGAGCATAACGAGCCGGAAAGAAGATACGCCAGAGAATTTCCGGCGTTATCCCAAACAAGCAAGCACCTAGCGGCAGCAAGAGGGAGCGTTGGAGAAGCGCCGGCACAACCCCGAGACAATAACCAGCAGAAAGAGCCGAAAAGAAGGTACGCCAGAACACCTCTGGCGATACCTCATCAAAGCCAAAACAGCCAGCCCAGAAGGACACAGGAAACGGATGGTTCTCCACAAACACCTTTCCCCCCCTATTTCAAAATATCATGGCAAGTAACTCATTGGAAATTTCGAGAGAAATTGCTTCTTTAGTAGACTTGAATAAAGTAGAACAAAAACTCAGAGAGCTATTAGGAATTATGCGCAACACTCCTCAAGATAAAAGGGTTGAGATAGCAGCTCAATATTTCATATACAATGGCGAACGATAAGGGTATAAAGGCATGCATGTGCAATGCGAATTTAAAATTCAGAGGGTTTACTATTGTTAGGGCCGACAGGCTGGGAGGAAATAGAGCCGCGAGAGGTGTCGCGATACTAATTAGAAACGAGATACCTTTTACGGAAGTCGAAAGACGTAATTCCAACATAGAGCACGTAGGCGTTAAAATGAGCGACGGAACAACCATTTTTGCGGTTTACAATGCGCCGGGGAATTGATTTACGTCGCAAGATTTGGACAGTCTGTTCAGTACTGCCAATGAAGTAATTCTGGCAGGTGACTTGAACGCGAGACACTTGGAATGGAACGGATGTCCGACTAAGGCGAGTGCCAATCGAGTGACACTACTGAATTATTCCACGAATAATGAAGTGATAGTGGAGAGAAGTAAAGATAATACGCACTATCCATTCAATGGTATGTCGTCGACGACTATTGATTTGGTTGTTCAAAAGAATGTCACAGACATAGGAGAACTGATAGCAGAACACGAATTAACATCGGACCATGTACCGGTCACATTCAACTTGAATCAGAAATTATATCCCAAAATACCCAAAACTAGGTACGACTATCATGGGTGCAATTGGAGGAGGTACAGGGGAATACTAAATAATATAACCTTCATAAATAGGAATATAACAAAATAAGAGATAGAATTTGAGACTAGAAAATTCGTTAAGCTACTCCAAATTGCTAGGGGTAAAACAACCAAAAAAATTATCGTAAGGGGTGACAAGCTAGTTATTCCACAAAATATCAAAGATCTTATTAAATTAAAAAATTCAGAGCGAAAGAAATGGCAAGCTTCAAGAAACCCAAGCCACAAAGAACATTTTCTTAGGCTTGGAGGGGAAAATTAGCGAACTCATAAATGAAAACATAAATAAAAAGTGGAATCTCAATCTTGAGAACCTTAACGTCGGGGACTACTCACTATGGGACACGGCGAAAGGTTTTCAAAGGGAATGAGAGCCAATTTCTGCCATGGTGGGTGGCCCCGGGCGTTCGGCGACAGAACCATTGGAGAAAGCTGAATTGTTCGGGGAATATTCCAGTGGTGTCCATGTCATAGATGACGATAGCACCGAGGAACACGGTAGAATTACAAATGTTGCAAAAAATATTAGAGAAACACCTCCTGCAATGTTGATACCCTCGGAACTTCAAAAAGTACTTACCAGTTACGAAGAAGTTCTGGGGGTTATCAATAAAGTGCTCAAGAATCTCCTGAGAAAGTCATTAGTTCAGCTTGTTTACATTATCAATGCGATCATCAAATGGCAGTATTACCCAGACTGTCTGAAGAAAGCAGAAATTGTTCCCCTGCTAAAACCAGGCAGAAACAAAAATAGTATCGATGGCTATAGGCCTATTTGGCTTCTCAGCGTGGTGGCCAAGGTAGTGGACAAGATCCTTTTGAGTCATGTTATGGGCTTCGAGGAAAAGCGGAAACTCATCCCGCCTGAGCAATTCGGGTTCAGGAGAGGTCATTCAACGACCTCGCAAGTAGCCCGGGTTGTTTACGGGGTAAAGTAAGCTTTCCACAACACAGTTATGGTCCTGTTGGATACAAAAAAAGCATTTGATACGGTCTGGATAGAAGGGCTTATCACTAAAATGGCAGAGGCAGGCATGCCTTTATACCTAGTTAAAATCCTTGATTCGTACCTGACTGGGCGGACTTTTAGTGTTAATGTGAATGGAGTTATCTAGCCAGAGCATACAGTTGGAGCGGGGGTCCCACAGGGGTCCTTTTTGTCACCAATCTTGTATTCCCTGTATACATATGACTTTCCGACCTTCGCTCGGACGAGCACGGCTATGTTCGCGGATGACACCGTGATCTACGCCCACTCGTACCGAAGCGAAGTGGCTGCTATGCAGCACCAGATACATCTGGATCGGTTGATCATGCCATATATGGGGAAGAACAAGATAAAGCTTAGCTCGCAGAAAACCGAGGTCATCAACTTCACGAGGAAATTCACCAACGGGAAGATCCTCGGGAAGTTAAGGATTGATAAAAGCAAAGTGGCGGAGAGGCCCTCAGTGAGATACCTGGGAGTGCAGCTGGGCAAGCGAATGAGCTTGCACAAGCAAATAGGGTTGGCATTACAGAGGGGAGCGGCCGCGATTAAGCGAACGTTTCCCCTCATAGCACGTTATTCCAGCCTATCATTAGATAATAAACTGAGAATATACAAGCAGATTATTAGACCAGCTATAACATACGCTTGTCCAGTCTTCTGCAGCCTTTCCAAAACGCAGTTGTCGAGACTGAAAAGGTTGCAGAATAAAGCGCTTCGTATCGTTACGAATAGTAGCAGATACATCTGGCTGGATGATCTGCGCGAGGTAGCAAACGTAGAAAAACTTCATAGACAAGATATCAGATACATTTTACAGGTATCATATCCCTAAAAGTCCGCTCACAGCAGTATTTACAAACGTACGAGCGGATCAAAGAATAAAGCACGAAGTTATATTCCAAAATCTAGAGCTCTATAGGGAGATAGAATAACAATGGGAAATCAATAAATAGCAGAGAACCCAACGAGGGCAATACTTTTAAAACACAATTGTCATTAACTGGTTTTTACCTAATTTTCCAGCCTAAGAAAGCATAATTCTAAATAATTCATCAAATTTCCTTTTTTCAACTTTCATATATAAGCAAACGAGTAAGAGACGCATAAGCCTAGGCAGGAGGCGTCTAGATATATAATTAATCAAAACATAACAAGACCTATAAATTCAAAAGGCACCTGCTAACAGCAACAGGGGCTGTCCCTTCGCCCCATCAGGAGGGCAAGGAGACAGCCGAGAATCCCCCAACAAAAAGCTGCAATTTTCCCTCCCCTTCCTACCCACCCCCGAAGGAGAAAAAGGAAAATTCAATATGTATATACTGTAAATATTAATTAGTCAAGTTATGTAGGAAACACGTGTAAATATTTTAATAAAGTACTTTTGGACTTGGACTTGGTTGAATTCTTACAACAGAAGATTTCACAGTTGCAAGTTTCAGCTCATAATTTTTGAGAGAAAAAAATTTGTTTTTCAGCAAAACTTTGCTCAAATTTCACAAAGAAGCAGTTTTCAATATCTTTGGCATTTTTACGGTTCAATCTGAACGACTTGAATATTTCCCTTCTTTAATATTCGTTGAGAAAGTGACGAAATTTTGTGGAGAGAAAAAATGGTTCCCACGTTAGAAATATTGTATATGGATTATTTACTGGAGAAAATAATCAGACAACTCACTCGAAGGGATGAAAAATGGTATGACTTTCCATGGCTAGAAAATGCTGTGGAATCAAAAATGGGAAGAAACCTTTTTTAGATCCAATATGTTGTTCGATGAATTTATCTTTGTAAAATCAGAAATCATTGATTTATTCTCATACATCGCGAGTGATTTTCAGTAGTTATATCACAAGTGATGGATATTTTGGTGAGTATACTTTGACATTTCTGTGTCAATATTGTTGTAGAAATTCACAAGACCAAATTTATTTGAAAAGAAATTTGGTCGAGTAGAATTTCTGCAACAATATTGGCGGAAAAATATCTATCACGAGTGGTAAAAGACCAGATTATATATCGAGCTATACAAGCATACCTACACTTGAGAAAACTATGGTTTTCTACGTTTTTTCGAAATTCTTCTGAGGAAGTGTTTCCGAAACGGTCGGACATCATTTTTCAATTTGATAGAGTGACTTGGACGTCATCTGACAGTGACTGAATTATTTTGATGGGTTTGGTATAAACAATGGTAAATGCCTACTGGTTTTATAGTAAGCACCGTGGATATTCGCGGATATACTAGCAGCATGGTGTATATTCGCTGATATTGGGATTTGATTGGTTAGATAAATGCATTCGATTAGCTGAATTCAATCCGAGGTGTATAACCACCAATATAAGACTACAAAAAATCACCTACGTCACATATCTGGAGAAAAAAATACTTCCATGGAAAAATGTGTACAACGCGCCTTCAAAACCCCCAAGAAACCATATTTCGTTTCAATATTTCAAAAGCGAATTGTTATAGTTCATTATCATGTTACAAGCATTGAACAGAGAGTAATTTTCAATGTAACACATATTTGCCGCTGTGAAGAAGTATATTGGAGCTGCCTGCCATTCTGAATGTTTTTGATTTTGACAACAGAATCATACTCTGCAACCCCAAAAACCCGTACTATAAATCACAAAACCCATTCCACTAAAAACCCTAAATATCAAGTCGCAATAATACCTATTTTGTATTCGCGGTAAGCTTATTAATTTGTTATTCATAGAATAACCCACCCACATTCAAATCTGGACGTGTCATTGTCATTCGCAACGACTCACCGCAGGTTCAACTTAAACATGCGCTAAGTCGGTGCGAATGACACGTCCAGATTTGAATGTGCATATGCATGCGCCTCGACTCGACGCATGCACATTCAAGTCAGTTCCCGGTTTAACAATAGATTTTTATTTATTTTTCCTTTTTAATGCATTTTTATAAAAGTTTCTATCATTTTTGGTTGATTCTTTCTAGTTATTGATGATATTCGTCAATTTCAGACAAAAAATTTATAATTTTTGCCCCCAAAAACCCCCTTCAAATTTTGAATAGAATCGGGCCATAATCAATAAACTGGTTACCTCAAATTCATGAATTTTTACAAAAAAATAATAATCTCCAACCAGAAAAACTCCACACCAATTTTAAATAGAATTGGACCATAGTCGCAAAACTCGTTCGCCATCTTGGAGCCGCCATCTAAGATCAATGAACAAAAAATTAATTATCTTCTACTCAAAGAACACTCACATACTAATTTTGAATAGAAGCGCCCCATAATCACGAAACCAGTCCGCTATTCATTGTTTTCTGTAATATAAATTTCATAAGAGATTGTCACCGGAATTATGAACACCTGCCAAAGTCAATCGGACGACTAGAAGTGGATTAAAATTCATTTGTAAAATTTCACCCGAACGTACAAATCGAGAAATAAATAATAATCACAGAGAAACAAACAAGGCAAGATGGATAAAAGCTTGTAAAAATATGAGCGTTTGCGGAAAAACACAATTTTCAAAATATTGAATAAATTATCTGCCAGAGGTGCACTACCTTCAGAAGGCAATTCAGAAAAATTATTTCTCGTGTGCCTATTATCAATCAGGAAAAGCTTCGTTATATAATATACATTGAACCTCCGGACCCTGTCACTAATTGTTGATTTTTATTCATGCTTCCCCAAATTACTCTCCATATTACGATTATGAATAATCTTCGAATCCAAAACTTTCAATTTCTATATCTAGGTATTTCTAAAGACGTTATCAAAATTACATTCCTATTTCATTGGAGAATTTACAATGGCGCTCTCTATCCGAAAACGGCTAGGCTAAGAATGGTTGGTAAAGAAGGAACTATTCCTCGCTATGTATTTGAATTTGGCTATTCGCCGCCCATTTCGTATTTCAAGTTAATGTCCCAAAAGAAATCTTCTGGAAATTCGCTTTTCATCGGAAGTTGAACTATTTCCATGGGTCTTCAGTTTGAATTAAAAAAGAAGCATGTATTGGCGCATTTTCTTCCATTTTCGACAAAAAAAAACTAAATTTTCGAAAAGAATTCAATCTAAATATTTTCAATTGGTACTCCTTTCCTTTTCTTTCTGAGTTCACCGACAAAATTTTAGTTTTCTAAGTGTAACCGTTTCTCGAAGCAACTTGAAATAAAAATACACTACATTGAACGCCCACCTTTAGGAGCTTCTGTTGTGGTACCGTATTCAAATCTAAGAATACCATTGCTGAATCTAAGAATATACTTATACATTTATTATTGTTATTCATCTCATTTGCGATGTGTGTTATCAATTCATACATTGCATCGCTTGTGCTAACACCCTCTGTAAAGCCATATTGATATTTAGGAAGTAAGTTATTGATTTTTAAGAAATCTATAAATTTTTCTTTTATACATTTCTCAAATATTTTTGCCACATTACTAATTAAGCTAATTGGCCAGTGATCGGTTATTAAGTTAGGGCTACCAGCCTTATAAATTGGGGTTATTATAAAGCTTTTAAATTGATTCGGAACAATTCCAGTATCGAAAATTATTTTTTTTATGTGTTAAAATGGTAAGTAAGTCCGAGTTCGATTCTCGGCACGGCTACTGAAAGCAAAATGTATTAACTGGGTTGGTGGCCGTGAGCGTAGAAGCGCTGGCTGATGCCCAGATGGTCCGAGTTCGATTCTCGGCACGGCTACTGAAATAAAAATTTACTTCTGTAGTTTAGTTGAGCGGGAGGAGATAGGTGACCAACCGAACATTTTTCGGACTGTCCCCGCTTACCAGCCGAGTAGTGCTTCGGATGACACTTTAAAAGCTAAGGTCCCCGTCTTCTTAACTCACACATGTCTCTGACTTCCGAGGGTTGCTTTGCTACTAAGTTGGCGGTTAAAAACAATTTTAAAAACAGATGCAGTAATTTGAAATGATTTACTGTTTTTCCGTCTGAGCCAGGTGCTCTACTGTTTTCCAAACTATTTGTATGTTTAATGATATCATTATCGCATACTGGTTTTATGCACATTGATTTTTTTCTGTTGAGAAGTCTACATCACAATTTGTGATTACTTCAGCCATTTTAGTCCCAACGGAAGAAAAAGAGCTATTACAATAGTTTGTTATTTCTGAATTGTCGATGAAATCTTAATTTTGGTCATTAACAATCTGTAGTTGTTTATTACTTCCATCAGTTGCTCCTGAGATTACTTGATAAAATTTTTCAAATCATTTTTTATGTATTTCATTTTTGTAGTAATCATAATTTCATTTTCCTTCTCAATACTATAATTTTTGTTAATTGTTTTTTCAATTTGTCTCTAGTTTTGATAGAGTTGATAATGCCATTAGTTGTCCAAGGTTTTATATTTCATGTATTTTTGTTTTAATATTCACAGTAAATTTGCAGTTCTCGATAATATTAAGATATATCTCATAGAAAATTTCAATTGCTACTTCTTGATTATTTTCTTCAAAATCACTCTTCCATGTTTCTTTTTTTTTTTTTAGTTATCATCAGCCATTGTCAGAAAGTATAGGTTTTTCATTTATATTCGAAATATTTACCATAATAAGATCGTGATCAATCATGTCATGTCTGATTACGAATAAGTTGAATACAATCTGATTACTTTCTTTATTATTTCTAGGAAATAATATGGTCTAAGCATATGAGTGTATAGTTGCTTGGTAATCATTTGTTACATGATTGGTTGTGCCAAGCAGGTTGATAATAATATCACCTATGAATAAACATTTCTATATTTTTGTTCAGATAGTTTGGTATAAAGTGGTCGTCAATAAATGATTGGGCAGAAGTGTGAGGAGATCTGTACACAGCACTAATATCCGCAGGCAAATGATTAATTTTTATATTAATCTTAGTAATACAGACTTCTGAAATTTCAAGTTTTACGGTATTCACCTATGCAGTGAGATTTGATCTCATTTGAATTACCACTCCATAATTTCTATCGATGTCACTATTGTTGTAGTGTGTAGTTTAGCCATGTAAATTAAATTGGGAAGTTGAGTCTAATTGAAAACATTCAGATAGTAGTATATCACAGAACATAATTTTATAACTTTCTAAAAATATAAGTAGTCCGTGGAATGTTTTTTATGCTTCTAATGTTGTAATGTAAGATATTTAAAAGTTTGTTTTTTAAATTAATTTTGCCAGTTATTCCAGTAGCATCAACAGTTTCGTTTACGGCATCACTTCATTCTCTTGATCAATGAACATTACTACCTATATGAAAAAAAAATGGAGAATAAATAGTAAATGTATGCTACATTAATCATCAGCATAGGTAGTTTTGTTCTGAAATGCTGTTTTGTGATACTCCAGAGACAGACAGGTCAAGTCCAATGAGGAGTGTTCATAATTGTATGTAGTATTGGTTCACAATTTTCACACCATGTCACACCTTGGGATATAATTTGTCTTCATGTGCTTCGCTACAGACAGAGCAGACTACTGTACTTCTGCAGTTTTTTTGTTTGAGGTAGAAGCCTTGGCACTTGTTACATCTGGGAATATCTAGATCTTCATATACTGGGAATCGTTCCCATCCTTGCATATTTTATCATTTCTCATTATTTGCTGAAATACGTTTGCTGAGCACTCGCAGTAAATAGTGTTCATTCCTTTTCTTGTTCTTCTGATGTAAGTGGTTTTTATTTCACCTTTTATGTCATTTTGTTCCATAATACATTCATGTATTTTTTTTCAGTCATATATCCAGTGAAATTACAATTTTTTTTTCTAGGTTTCCTCATTTTAGTTAGTTCAATATTGTAGGTATCTTTCAGTTCATCTTGAACTGTATTTTCTAAAATTGTTTTTATTTGTTGTTTGACAGGATAGTATGACCTAACCATTTTTCCCCATTCTAATTTGTTCGACTCTGACTTTCAGATCATTCATTTTGATTTGCTGATTTAGGACTGATTTTGTTATAGCACAAAAACACACTAAAGTTTGATTGTAAAAGTATCATATTCATGAAATTTATCCACTTCCAATTACTGATTTTCAGAATTAATATACACTCTAGAAAGTGGTTTTTTTTGGCGTCCATTGGAATTAAATTCAACTAGATGTGTTGACGATTGTCCACAATAAAAAAGTTTTCTTTGAAGAGCACTTTTACACACTACTAGGCAGCGCAGGTGCTACTCATTTATTTATTCTACAAGTATTTATTTTACAAGTGAATATTTCATTACACACATAACATTAGATGTGGTCCAAGATAATTTGGTCCATGTATTGAACGGAAACAGACAAAAAATTACACTGATGTCATCTGATAAGATGAAGTTTCATATGGGGAAATGAGTATTACGATAGTATACCGGAATGGAAATTAAAAAAAAAACTCCAGGAAACTTTATATTTACTTTTTATGAAAAAAAAAATTGAAATTGAAATATGATTGAAATAAACGGTATGAATTTTTAATATTGAGTTTAATCGAATGAACTATTTGCCCTAGATCAAAAATCTATAATCAGGTTTTTTTTTCTCATCTTTTATCCCCGCGGATGTAAGATGTATTCGCGGAAATGGAAATACTTCAGAGTATCTTGAAGAGTCATCAATCGCCAGATGAAAAAAGCGAATAATTTCGATTCCTGTGAAACTTTGGGAATTTCACAATTTATTCCATTCTTTTCTCCATCTTTCCATCAGAATCGTTTTTTTTCTTTTCTAACAATGCGAAAATAAAATATATCTGGATCTCAAGATATAGAGAATTTATATGTTGAAAGAAGAGTACATCCCTGGAATTCAACCTAATGCTTTTCATCAACCAAGAGCTGAAAATGTTTGGCGGGCTTCAAACAAACAAAAACGTGTTATGCGAAATACGTCCTTTCTAGTTACTGTAGGGCCGGACCTATGATACAATGTAATAAGCGTAAAGGTTGCTCCGTATCTCCCAATTGCTTTCAATGAATTAAGCTACAACGTTTTCTAGTCGAAAATATAATCAACGACCCAATTATCTTGAATTTTTAATCGGGTGTTCTATTAGGAAAAATACTCACCGCAACGCAGGTCTCACCATACAAAGTGTAGAAAATAATGAGATGACAAACAAATACACTGACTTTGGACATTGCAACGCTAGTTCATAACATACCACTGATGTTGATACAAAATTATTATGTACGTCGCTAGCTTATCACATGGAGCAGGAGAGGTCAAGAAGTAAATTGCCCGAAAAGAGATTAAAACTTCTCCTGGAATCCAATAAGATTTGTTGAAGATCAGGTCCGGAAGTGGTTGAAAAGAACAAGAGGCCCTCAGCAATTATATCAGGAGAATAGAAGCCTATAATTGTCTCAGATATTTTTTTAATAAATAATATAACCAATAAAAAAACTTCTTAAAGACAAGCTTTCATTCAAGCCGTGTACTAAAACGTATAAAATAAGTTTAAGGCATCGCTGACAATGATTCAATTAATTTTTGTTGAATTATTTGGTTTCAAAAAGCTTGTCGCGCGAAGTGTTCATAAAAACGGGTAAGTAAGTTGGTAGGTAAGAACTTATCGAAGTATTTGATTTTTACAAAGTATTCACGAAAGTAGATACCAATTAATTTCATTGGACAATGAACCCACTAAACATATTTCAGTATCAGAAACGTTTCAGAAATGTGTTATGGATAACTGAGACCTTCCCACTTAAGTCTCTCTGAAGTTTCGGAAACGTCCCAGATAATGTAAATGTCCTACCTCAGTGAAGTTTCATGAAACGTTTCACCAACATCGTCCCGGACACGTTTCAAGAAAACCGTTCTGGACACGTTTCAACAAAACCGTACTGGACACGTCTCAAAAAAACTGTCTCGGACACGTTTCAACAAAGCTGTCCTGGACATGTTGAAATAAGGGTTCCCAACTTTGTATATACTTTTTTTACCTTTTCAAAAATACTTTTTTCCTAGGTTCGTGCAACGTCTCTAAAATAGGAAGGATATTTTATGGTTTCAACCTTTTATAGACCAAATCCTGAAATATTGAAGAGCACTGCAAATCTCTTAAACAAAATTTTAGAGTGATTATTTCGGAACCTATAATTTCTATACAGAATTTGAATTTTTCAAATCCAAGCAGTGACTTAGAAACCCATAAGCAAAATGTAATAATAAGAATAAAATGTTTTATTAAGGACTCATAAGATTCCCATATATTTAATGATTGCTATGAATTTGTCAAATTTTGGAACACTCACTTTACAAGATATACAATTCTTTAATGGATGATTTTCAGGAATTGTTATAGGTACCAAGTTTGGAAACTGAAAAAAAAAAAAAAATTTTAAAAGGAATTTATTTTGACATATACCGTAAGCATATAATAAATTGTAATAACAAAACAAACAAAATTGTAATAACAAAACAAACAAAATAAATGAAAATAGATTCTGTCCCTCTGGTTTTGCTATCAGTTCTACTCAGTCGTTTCTATTTTTCTCTGCTCTCTTACATATCTCCAACCAGCTTGCTTTAACCACTGAGAAATTGTATTCTGAAAGTCTTTGTCACTAAAAGAAAGTCCAAATCGCTTTCTTGATGCCTCTGGAATTAATGATTTTAGTTAATATAGAATGAATAAGAAGTCAATTTCATTATTACCTCTTAAAATAGTTACACATTTCAAGTCTTTTAGGGCATAATTACCCTTCTTCCCATAGAAAGAACATTTCAGGGCCAATTTATTGCTGAGTAATTTCCCAAGACCTCTTCTGATTTAATTGTTTGCATCGCCTCCTATTATAAAAAACGTGGTTTCCTAGAGATGTTTTGATTATGAGTATGAACTTGGTACAAATTATATCGTAACTAATGATGATCTTTTATTATAAGAATCATCTAATTAAGTACTATATTTAGTAAGTGCTCACCAACTGTTTTTCTGCTTCTTCTGAATTTTTTAATATATCTTCATACTTCGTTGGTTTTTTTATTAAACTGAAAGGTTTCTTTGGCACAGTTTCAAAGTCTGTTATGATGGTGGGTCTATCTTCTTTAGTTCCTATATTTTCCAAAATTCGCCGATGATCATTCAAAATGGCCCTAACAGCAACACTATTTTCTAAAATGTCCTTCAAAATCCTGCTAGATCACAACATCCTAGAAATATTGCAAATGTTCCGCTCTAAAGATTGTATGATTCACTACATTTCAATGCCACACCATTCATAAAGGACTAAAAACAACACCATCTCGTAAACAAAATATAGGAAATCTATATAAATTATGAGTATCTCAACATTATATTGGAGTTTAGTGAATTGAAAAATATAAAATGTGTGTTTTTTATAAAGGTTTTCCTCCATTTTGTGGATATAGTGGTGTAAAAAGCCAATCTTCTCAAACCACATTTTCTCCATAAAAAAACAATTTCTTTAGAATATTTTGTGTATGCGATAATAACCTGAGTATTCCTTCGAGGTTTTCGAATTAACAATTTCTTCTCTTCCAGCAATGTGATGACTATGATCATCGTAGGTGTTGTTTCCTGTAACATGATGGTAATTGCTATCAGCATCCACTCCATCTGAAACATAATACCATGAAAAGATGAAACTATAATGGGTTGGTAAGTAACAACTTGTCGAAGTATTAATTTCATTACAATTCGCGCGACAAGCTTTTTGAAACCAAATAATTCAACAAAAAATAATCAAATCATTGTCAGCGATACCTTAAATTTATTTTATACGTTTCAGTACAAGGCTCAAATAAAAGCTTGTCTTCAAAAAGTTTTCTAATAGTTTTTCTATTTTTTGCTTTTTAGTTAGTTCGCCTTGATCTGTTCATTTCTAATAGAGCATCGTTATTACGAAGTCTCTTCCCTGTAAGTTCTGAGCTGAAAGAAATCATGATCTCCGACCCCAAAAACTCCCACACACCAATTTTGAATAGAATCTGACCATAATCACCAAACTCGTCCGTCATCCTGGAGTCGCAATCTTCAATTATTAGATTTTGACAAAAAATAATCTTCGAACCTGAGAACCCCCACATACCAATTTTGAATGAAATATGACCATAATCAGAAAACTCGTCCTTCATCTTGGGGCCGTCATCTCAAATTCATGAATTTTGACAAGAAATTCATAATCTCCAACCCCGAAAACGCCCGCATACCAATTTTGAATCGAATTGGAACATAATCATAAAACTCGTCCTCTCATCTTGAAGCCGCCATATCGAATTCATGGATTTCAACAATAATTTCATAAACTCCGACTCCAAAAACCCCCACATATCAATTTTGAATCGAATCGGACCATAATCACAAAACTAGTCTGCCATCTTGGAGCCGCCATCTTGGATTTATTGATTTTGACAAAAAATTTCATAATCTCCGACCCCGAAAACCACCACATACCAATTTTGAATCGAATCGGACAATAATCACAAAACTCGTCTGCCATCTTGGAGCTGCCATTCCAAATTCAGACATTTTGACAAAACATTCCCAATCTCCGATTCCGAATACCCCTACTTATCAATTTTGAATCAAATCGGACCATAAATACAAATCTTCCCCGCCATCTTAGAGCCACCATTTTGTTTTTTCCTTCAACAAAAACTCCATAATGCATTGTCACTGGAATTATGAACATCTGCCAAATTTCAAATCAATCGGACGACTAGAAGTCGGTCAAAATTCACTTGCAAGATTTGACCCTGACTAACTAACGGAGTTAAACTAAATATAAGCTTGAAAAATTGAAGGATTTACATTTCTTCAAATGATTAAATAAAAAATTAAGCGGATTTTATTTCTCTTCAAGTTTTTTTTTTTTCATAGAAATGTAGACGTTTCGACTTCTGCGGTATATTTAACCATTTCACCCCTGTATCTCCCGAAATGCTTGACGTAAAATTATCAAATTGGCAGGATCGGTAGACATACCGAAAATGACCGATCAGGCGTCATCTTAAGCTATCTACACTGCACGTCATTTGCATGACAAAATTTGTCCCACTAATTGGTCATACAAATGACGTGAAACCTTGAAGGAGTCCAGGGTAAGATGCCTAAAAACCCTGGTGTATTCACTGATTTGATTTTGTTTAGAATTTTTGGGGTTCAACAAATGAATGGCGCTAAATTCTGCTTATAACTTCATTAGTAAATGGCGCGGTTAAGGAATGTTTGTGCCACGCTAAATGTGCAATTTCAAACTTATGAAATTTTATTTTTCTGTCAAAATAGTTTTTGGCTCATTGATCCAATCTCACATTTCTTATGGAATTTTACTCTGGGGAAATTCTAGGGATGCCCATTGTATCTTCATTTTACAGAAAAAGGCGCTGATAATTCTCGTTGGAATTGACTACAGAGATCCGTGCCGTGATTCATTCATAAACCACGCAATCATGTCAGTACCTTCTGTGTATATTTATGCAAGTCTATTAGAGATTCACAAAAAAGCTCCCTTTTTTCCTAGGCAATCTAGCGTACATAATCATAACACACGCAATATAATCTTATTAGACCTCAACACTTCAAACTCACCAAATCACAAAAAAAATTCAGATTGTACAATGCTTTACCTGCCAATATTAAAACTATGAATTTGTTTAGTTTCAAGAGGGCAATGAAAATATATTTTGAAAAAAATTGTTTTTATTTAATTTCAGAATATCTGGAACATGTTGATTTCAATACAGGGAACATACTTGCCAAACATCCACACCTGATGTAAATGTCACTTGGACTTAGTTCTGCTGGTGTTTTTCAGTTCATTTTATTTTATTTTTCATCGTCTACTAACATTGACCTACTACAAATGTATACCATGCAGCATGTAGCTAATAAATAAATTTATATTTCTATACATTTGTAGTAGGTCAATGTTAGTTAGTATATATATATATATATATATATATATATTAATATACCTAGACCCATCCCGACAGAAAAAAATAAGGAATATATTGTCTGAAGTTATCTGGTTAAATTTTTTAATAAAATATATACATTATTATTCTTAGGGAAAATAGTTAAATTATATGAAGATTGTGTGAAAACTGTATTACTTATATTTAGACGAACATCCAAAATAGATAAAACCTGTAAATACAGTTTTTTACAAAGAATATTCGAACTCAATTGGAAGAATCAATATTCATAGTCCAAACTGTTTTTTACCAACACGAGGGAATAACTATGAATGTTAATGAAAAACAAATACAATCTGAATATACTACACCATTCAATGAATTCATAAAAGAACAAAAGAAGAGAAGTGTAGGGAAATAAAATTGGAAATGGGGATGTTTGAAAGGATAATCCAAGCATGATTGTTTCATATTTGTGTCAAATCAACAACAGTAAAGGTAATTAATATAATAAATATAATAAATCCTTGTAGTTTTGAAGTTGTTTCTAACCGCTTCCTTAGTTGTTTTACTAACCCTTAGAAGTTGATGAAAACGTGTACTCTTTATGATAGTGTCTGCATTTCCTCAAACTCGAAATGCACTATTCAAACTTCAATTGCCTTATGGAAATATGGAAAAATTGATAAATAGCTCAAGAGTAAAGTATCTTTTCAAAATACACAAAGAAGTTATTCAAAGAAGTGACTTATAATTGAAGTAAAATTCCCCAAATATGAAATCACAGCGTCCTATTACGAAAACAAGTCTCAATTGATTTTTTCCATTTATTTATCACATCACCCTGTATATTTTGAAGAATTGTGAAGAAAAATTGACTTATTATTAAGTATTATCGGAACATCCAGAAAAAGTTGAGTACTACCCAACTATCAACTATAAAATTGAATTAGTGTTGACAAAATCTCATTTCTTGTGTCCATTGACAAAAAACAGGTATTTTTCATCAACCCCTACTAACTCGAACTCTGCAGTCAAAATTATTCGAAAACAATTGAACTGTGTTGCAACCAATGTAAATAAGACAGGTCGTTCCAATCTCCAATACACCCAAGCAACATCATAGTGACGGAAACTGATACTACAACTTCGACTCGGTGGTTATCACGTAATCACCACTGAAAAGAACCACTATACAGTAAGAATAACACAAATTTTATATTTGCATTGTTGTAGTTACGTAATCCCCATCTATGGTAGCAGCTCCACAGTTTTATAACTTATTAGTGTCAGGTGAGGTGTCTGAAACCTTATGACCACTAAGCAGAATCACCTTGGAGGTTTTCAAACTTGATAGTGGAAAATAGCCGTTTCGGTAACCATCCTGTACCACTTAAATATAACTTAGAAGTCACAATCACTTTCAAGAGACTATGATAGATTCGGTGACGTTTTGGTAACTTCCATCAAACCTTCAATGTGGCAGGCACTTGATTGTGATATGTGGTGATAGTTGCCAAGTTCTTGTTATTTCCATAAGTGATTGCCACAGTTCGCATCCAATAACTACAAATTACTACCTTTGAAATTCACCATCAAGTGGTCCGCGCGATGACGAAAGCTAATCTAACTTTTCTCCAATTATTTCATTGTGGCTTACAAACAGTTCGTTTCACCTACCTTCATTCTTGTATGAAGTTTACACTAATATCAACCAGCGTGAGGTGGCCGCGGCAGTATTTTGTGATTTATCTAAGGCCTTCGACTGTGTGAATCATGACATACTGCTGCGAAAACTGCAACATTACGGAATAACTGGAATCACAAATAAATGGTTTGAATCTAACCTAAGAGACAGAAGTCAAATTGTCAAAACAACAGCATCCTCAGCTGCGGCTGACATAAAATGCGGAGTACCACAAGGTTCGGTGCTTGGTCCGATGCTCTTCCTGTTATATATAAACGACTTACCAACTATTAACACGAAAGGGAATTTCACACTATTTGCAGATGACACTACGATATTGTGGCATAGCAAAAATGCTGCTGAATTGCAAAAAAGTATTTGTTCAGATATCAAAAAAATTAAAGATTTGTGTGATTCGAATCAATTATCCTTCAATGTAACCAAAACCAATATCATAAGTTTTCGATGCACTCTTGATGCCATACATTTAATACAAAATGACTGTCTTATTGAGAATCAATCATATTCTAAATTTCTTGGGGTACTGATTGACCACAAATTGAAATTTGAGGAACATATCAAGACTCTGAACAAAAAGCTATCCTCTGGCTGCTATGCAGTTAGAATGACAGGAAAATAATTAGGTTTTTCCGCAGTGAAAACAGTGTACTTCTCATTGGTTGAATCCCATTTGAGGTATGGAATCCCATTCTGGGGAGTTGCCTGTAAAACCCAACTTCAACCTGTTTTTGTTTTACAAAAACGCGCCATACGATACCTTACCAAGGCTAATCGACATGAATCCTGTAGGCCTTCATTTATTGAACATGAAATCCTCACAGTCTTCTCTATTTTTATACTGGAAACGGTTTGTCTTATCAACAAACATAGTGACAAGTTCAGAACGGTATCATCGACCTACTCCACTCGGCATTCTGATGATCTTAGGCTGCCTATACCCGCCTCAACACTTATCAAAGATTCAATAATCTACAATGGATGCAAAATGTATAATCATCTACCAAATCATATCAGGATATTGAGAAATACGTGCAATTTTAAGAGAGCAGTCAAAGATTTTCTCACTGGTAGACCCTTTTATAGTTTGGAAGAGTATTATGCAGACAGGTTTTAAAGTGTTTTACATTAATTTTAGGATGACGCTATATATTTTTATGTATAAAGCTGTGCATACCGATATGCAGAATATTATTGTTTTTCTTTCAATGCTTTGTCAATAAGATTATTATTTGGACAATAAAGTATACTTCTTCTTCTTCTTCTTCTTCTACCTGTTACGTGAAACGTGAATGATATTTGTGCAAAATGAAATGGATTATGAGTTTTCCATGGACAATTCCTCTTGATTTTGTATAAAAAGGTTGATTTAAATAGATCGGATCTCTGACTTGTGCGCCTGCTCAATACACCTCAATTGTTAATTCAGTTTGCATAAATGCATTACTTGTTAATTGATAATTGTTACTTGATTATTCTTAATTGGAGCTGCATAAATCCACTATACTTGCTACATGTCCTTTTTTTTCAATCAATGGAAATGTACCCGCAATTTCGAAGTTATAACTTTGAAGTGGCAGGTTATAATAGCCGCGACGTGTTTGCCCCATTGTAATTTTTGGGTTATAACTTTGAAGTGGTAAGTGATGAGTCTGCGACGTGGGTGCCACTTTCTAGTGGTAGAAAGGTTGATAATTCAGTTCCACTGGCCACTTTATGATGGGAGGAGCTTCAGAGTGGTATATTTTCAGTTTCTTTCACTTCAAAGTTATATTCTCCAAAAACCGCCATATTTACATATGCTGGGTCGCCATTATCAGAGAAATGAACGAAACAGTCAATAAAAGCTTTATTTGTCGTCAGCACTGCATCAAACGTAGTAACGTATTACGTAAGTATTGGTTTTGAGTAACCAAGATTAATTTTAAAAAAATTGAGGGATTTAAGCACATAAATTTCAGAGGAGAGTTAATTCCAAAATTATTATGTTTTTCTTATATAAAGAGTATTCAGATGGCGCGTGCTCACAATCGAGCACACCCATATTTCACAGTAAACTTCCAATCGTTTTAATTTTATTCCCATCAGAAGTATCCAAATTCAATATATCTACTTACGCGTTTGTATGTTATATATTCCTATACTCATATTTATAATCGATCGACTGTTAGAAATGAATCAGGCAAAATGAAAGAATGAGAAACATTGATTATAAAAATATGTTGCAGGACAGAGATCGAGCTACATATAATTTACACAAGCGCAGTCAGTTGTTTAACGTGTCTAGTGTCGGCCACTACATATCCACGTTTTTGCTAGGTGACCACAGCGTGGTTGGAATGTGGTTATCTGAGATCCAGGAACGTAGCGGCCACCAATAAAGTGTTCCCCATTTCGGTATCCGCCGCGTTATAGAACCGTGTATATTATAGGGCAGTGGTTGTGTTCAAACACCCCAAAGTTTTCCAGAATTTTGGCCGCTACGTTCGTCCACTGAAAATGCTACTTGGGCTTGGTAGCCATAACCACAGAGTTGTGGAATAAAAAAGGGAGAAATCAGTAAAAAAATGTTTTAGGGGTAGGAGACTGTGATTTCATATTCTTCTTTCAATTATAAATCACTTCTTCGAAAAACGTTTTTGTGTATTTAAAAAAATAAAGGTACTTTACTCTTGAGCTATTCTTGAATTTGCATAGTGCCTTTTGAGTTCGATGAGATGCACTTACGCAAGGAAAAATAATATTCTGAGAAAATACAAATTAACTTCTTCCATTCGTAAACTTCAATGTGAAATACAATAAAGTTCATTGAAAGTTACTATTCAAGTGTTTCATCCTGAATATTATGCTTCGCTACGATAGTTATCAAAAACAGCTGAGAAGAAACATTTACTGTTATGAAAAAATCAATTATTTTTAAGTACAATATAACTTCATAAAAGGACACATTTTATCTTCAGTTGGAGAAGAACAGAGGTAGTAGAGTTTGCTGGGGTTAGGAGAGGGCGATTACATAGACACATCGTATTAATAAAAATATATCCCATTTCCAATCAGAATCAGTTGGTTTCTGGTTTTCGAAAAAAAATATTACCCTGAGATATTCAGCTGGACTCTTTTCCAATAGCCCATTACTGAAGATATCATTGTACCCCCGTATCTATGATATGGCTTCTATGAATTGTGGCGATGGGATAAACCTGCATTTTTATTTATATCAGAATTTTAATATACATATCATAAATGTACAATGATTTCTTGAGCTTCTCTGGGTCTATAATCTTCCACAACCTAGAAAAATCGATATAATCACTCTAGAAAATGTATTTGAGTGGAAGGAGGGCACACTACTAGTCTATGCCGAATAAATTCCTGTGTTCACTGAATTTTTCTTTTTTTTCTCGTAAAGAAGTAATATTTCCTTTATCAGTAACTTTATAAATAATGTGAAATGAATGATACATCACTATTGACATATCAGAGACTTTATCCATACCTGTTTTAAAAACCTTGGTGAATATAGTTTATATCTATCGACTATTTTAGAGTTTGAGGGTAGATATAACTTCTCATGACTGATGAGACACTTGGTTGCCCTTCTACACTTTATAGATTTTTTAGATTGATTTTATTGATTTGTTTTTGGTTGTGGAAGATTATAGACCAAAATAAGCTCTACAATCGTTTTTCTCATTTAGGCTTCAAGTAGATATGCTAGGCGGGTTCTGGCGCAACCCCTATTTTGGGGTGGGTTTTGGCGAGGGAGTGAGGGGTGGTTTTCGGGTGGGGTAGGGATGATGGTGGCGGTCATGGGCGGTTCGTTGTGGGAGGGTTTGTGAAAAGATGGCGGTGAGAGGGGTGGGGATGGTTGTATGTGGGGTGGGGTGGGGGGATGAGTGGCCTGTGATTGGTCGGAATGGTGGCAGCCATGTTGTGTATGGGAGTGTGGATTGAGAGTGGGAGGTGTGGAGAGCTGTGATAGGTCGTGGGCGTGGTGATAGCCGCCGGCCGTTATCCAATAGCCGAGCAGCATATTGAAATGGGGGTGTCAACCAATATCCGTCAACGGCATTGGTCGGACGGAAGTGTCACGTGATCAGTGAATGGCGGCGGCCATTTTGGAAAGTGGGAGGAGTCAGCGATGATGCGGCTATGACTCAACCGACAAGTCTTTGCAGGAATATTATCTACGTCAGCACTTCTTATCAGTTGTTTATTTAAGCGACCGGATATCGGCGGCATCCTTTGTTTACATTGAGATAAGATATCGGCGGCATCCTTTGTGAAAGAGTTTGTTTACATTAACAAGATAAGAGAGTATGCAGCTGCACGCCTCGAACCGTGGGATAAGTCATATGATTACTATTCGTATT
>JAFIRS010006896.1:0-30645 GCA_018342105.1 Gonioctena quinquepunctata | reverse complement strand
CAAGGTCAACGAGAAATGAATCCCAAGGTCATGCAAACACCACACTATCACCAGGGCACTTCAATGTCAATGATACACGACCTTCAACCTTTCCATCTCAAGGTTACAGGGAAAGGTCAGGATCAAATGCAATGAGCTGCAATTGGGCGGCTAGGCGTCAAGGTCAAGGACATGGTCAAGGTCATGGATGAGGAGGACCCAGTCCCGGCTCAAACCTACTACTGTTGTCGTCCATAAACAGTTTTTGTGTTTTTCAATCTATCAATAGAAATGGCTCCAGAACTGAGTATACAAGAAAATATTGAAATAGTATGGCTATATGGCAAAAATATCACAAGAGAAGTGGCTGAAATTTTCAATGGAAGGCATCCAGACCAGAATTTGCATTTTACTACGTTGGCAAGATATTGCAAAAATTTAAAGAAAGTGGTTCGGTTGAATACAAATATAGAAGTGTTCACGTTGAGCCTGTTGTATATAATAAAAATAATGTAAACAATGTTCTACTGACAGAAACCAAGAGTTTAAACGAAAATTATGGCAGAAAAGGCAGAAATATCCAAACCTGTTGGACGAATTTTAAAGCGAAATCACTTTCACCCATACGAACCAAAATTTGTGCATGTACTGCGAGATTTTTGTGCATGGTTCCAGGATAGGAGATCATGAATACTTCGCGCGACAAGCTTTTTGAAACTAACTAATTCAAAAGAGAATAATTCATTGTCAGCGATGACTTGAATTTATTTATTTTATACGTTTCAGTACACGACTTAAATAAAAGCTTGTCTTTAAAAAGGTTTTTTATTAGTTATTGATTGGTCAAGCTCTCAAAAAATTATTTTTTCTACGACTGTCACAAAATACCTTCATTGTATGTTCAATGATGATTTCTGAATGTAGTACATTGTAATACTCCTTTCCATCATGTTGCTGGGCAACTAGTGTACAATGTCTGAAAACCGCACGAGTAAATTTTCGCAATCTTCGTCACGACAAAAGAGGCGTGGAGTAAATAAAACAAAATACGCCGTAACCAAATAACATTGCCGTAACCATACAGACAATATAATCACAAACATAAGTGATGATTCAATATTTCTTTGACAGAACGATATTATTAAGGTATTTCGAAATTAGTTCAGCATGAAAAATAGTGACAGTGAAAGAAGTTTAACACCGCCAAGTGTTATGGAGGCAGCAAATGACGCTTCATTGAATTTAGTGCCTGAAAAATCTGAAAAAAAATACACAGTTTCGTATACCCTATTCATGGACTGGTGCAAAGAACAGAAAACTAGTTCTTGTTCAGAGAATGTTCTGATGGCTCACTTTGGAATTATATCAAATACATTTAAATCTTCCAATTTATGGGCACACTATAGCATGTTAAAAACAATGCTTAGTATCAATAATGGCGTGGATATCAGTAAATATTCCAAATTGAGAGCATTACTGAAGCGGAAATCAGATGGATACAAAGCAAAAAAATCTAAAGTTTTCACAACGAAGGAGATTGATACGTTCATCAAAGAAGCCCCAGACAACGAATAATTTGTAGCAAAAGTAAGTTCCACAACAATCAGTTTTTTACTTAAAATTTGTTTATATTTTTTTATTGCAGGTTGTACTTATCATGGGAACTATGGGTGCTTGTGGGAGAGATGAGATGTACAAAATGAAAATTCACGATTTTGAAGATTTAGGTGCCGCAGTTTTGGTCCACATTCCGAACACTAAAACAAAAACTTTTCGAAAATTTACTGTAACGGGACAATATGCTGACATTGTGAAAAAATATTGGAATCTGCGACCAAGTAATGTCAACGATACTTATTTTTTTCTAAATTATTAGAAAGGAAAATGCACTGTCCAAAAAATTGGAATGAATAAAATAGGAAATATGCTTCATACTTTGAACTTCCGAATCCTGAGTTATACACCGGCCACTGTTTCCGCCAATCTTCAGCTACGATATTGATAGATAGTGGCGAAGATATAACGACATTAAAACGGAATGGTGGCTGGCGCTCTTCAACAGTAGCTGAGGGTTACATCGAAGAGTCCCTGACTAGTCGAAATAACATAGCCAATAAAATATTAGGGTCGATCAATAAGTTGTCAGACCTTCCATCGACATCAGTTACAGAAAATGTTAATAATGTCAACTTTTTCCTTAAAAAAACGGATTCTATTTCCCCAAAATTTGTTTTTAATAATTGTACCAATGTAACATCGAATATTGTTGATAACAAATGAGGAGATATTTTTTCGCGATTATTGTAGTAGGTGCTTAACACATTTACCTAGTACGTTATTTTTTTCAATTATTCAGTAAAAGTACATTTTTCATGTTGTTTTTCACTTACACCGTATATTATCACAGTCGTAGAAAAAGTATATTTCAAAACTCGCACGGAATGACCATTTCCTACTCGTATGATTTGCAGCTCTCGCTTGCAGCTCGTGCTGCAAACTTTCATACTCGTAGGAAATGTATGTCATTCCGTGCTCGTTGTACAACATACTATTTATTATCAAGGCATCTGTAAAGTGAAAAAACAATGTGATAACATAAGAAACTTATGTTATTCGTGATGAAAACTTACTAAGTTGAGAATATATAAAAGTTGCTGGTGCACTTCATTTTAGAGATGTTACACAATTTCAAACCATATTACAACATATTTGTTGTGTTGAAAAACTTCAGATAAAAAACAGGTAAATAACGGTTGTAAACTAACAACACGAAAACTTGATGTAGTGGCAGGCCACAAGGTTCAGTTACCAGGAGGAGGAAATGGAATAGAAATGGTGTCATTTGTAAAATGCCAATACTCATCCGTCATAGATGAAATATGTGTTCTGTCATCCATAATCTTTATGAAGGTTATGACGGGCCATTTGAAACAGTAGAAATATTTGAAAATATATTATTATAAAGTTTAAGAAAATAATTATAAATGACACTTAGTTTTGAAATATAAGACCTTTTGTTCATACCATTAGGTTCAATACTAATGAAAACCATTTCAAGAAAATTCCTTTTTTGACCAATGTTCTCCATTGCTAAAATTGTGGGGATATTGAAATAACTGGAATGATAAGAATTGATATAATGTTCAGCTGAAGCACAATTGGTTTCGCTGAGGTTGCAATCACTCTTATGAGAGGCTATTCGTCCGATCAAGTTCCTGCTGGTTTGGCTAATATACACATTATCACAGTTCAGACAAGAAATACTATAAATAGCATTCGACATTTCAAATCTTGTTAGGGAAGTTCTAATTTTGGTATATGAACTGGTAATAGTTAAGATTTTTTTTCTGCGATTCGAAGTTGATCTGTTTGAAAATGTTGGTAAGTTTTGTAGTTTGTTCTTCAATATTAGGGAGTATTTCATAACCATATAAAATTCTATGTTGAGGGTGAAAATTAGGAAGGTTCACCTGTGAAATTTGAGAATATACACTACTATCATTGTTGATATGAAAATTAGGTTTATGATCTGTGTTGAAAAGTAATTCATTAATAAGTTTGAAGGGGTGGAAATTTTTCTTAACAATTGTTTTTAATTCATTTGAGCATTCCATATGATAGATTGGCTGAGACAAGCTGACAACTCTCTTTTTAAAAACCGTTTTCAAGGAACATTCCTACCCTTTCAAACTTATCAAAAAATTACTTCTGAACAGAGATCATAAACTTGATTTTTATAATGATAATAGAATAGAATAGAATTTATTGATGCAGTACATACATAAATAATGTTTGTATACGTCGAGTGGTTTCGGATCCCACTATAAAAGGTAAGGTCCCCGTGATTTTAACTCGTACAAGTTTTCATTAACTTCTGAGGGTTGTTCAAACAACTAAGAAAGCGGTAAAAAAAACAAAAACAAAACAATGGTTACACATAAATTGAAGTCGATATGATAACAATGTCCAATATATAGTAAATATATTGTCGATAAGAAACTCCAGGTACCTCTTCAACAAAGACAAATATAAATACAAAATATAGAAATGCAAAATTATTAGAAAGGCGACGAATATTCTTCAAATGTGTGAAAGGCATTTCATAAAAGTATATTTTTAATGTTTACTTCGAAAGTGTTTATACTAATGTCAAGAGTCTGAAATTCATAAGGTAATACATTGAAAAAAAATATATAAGTAAGAGTTTGGCAATTTACTTACTCCATATTTGGGTTGCCTTAAAATTGTTTTAGACCTAATATCATGGTAGTGTATGTCCTCCTGATTCGTCAATTCATTCCCACCTTTTGAGTCATTTACATAACACAAACAATCATATATAAAGCAAGATCGGAGAGTTAATATATGGATATTTTTGAAGAAGGGTTTACAATGGTCATCATATTCAGCCTGAGCCATTATTCTGACTTTTTTTTTTGTAATTTAAATATTATATATAAATGACATGATGAACCCCATACTATCAATCCATATGTTATTATGCTGTGAAAAATTGCAGGATAAGCTTCTCTTGAACAATCAATTGTTGTTTTATTACTAATTTGTCTTATTATGTATACAGTGCTCGTCTAAAGTCCGTTCCCCCCTACTAATTTTTGAACCACCTGGTATATCGCAACAAAATTAGGAGGGCTCAACTGGGAAATAAAAACTTCCTTTTCTATGAAAAAGTCACAGCTAAAAGTTTCAAAATGGCGGCTGAGCGCCATCTTCAATAATTTTTTCAAAAACAACACCACGTATATTATTCTATTTTCGAAATCTGCTAATAATTCTCAACAGTTTTCTCTGGAACACTTCATTCTTGAATTCAATTGATTTCGAAATATTAACGTTTGAAATATAAACGGTTTAAAATGAAGTATGGATTTTGGTCACTTCCGGTAAAACATTTTGCTAACTTAATGTTGTTATTAATTTGAAGTTGAATCTCTTGAAGAATTCGACCAATAAGAGGCGTAAAGAGAGTTTATTAGGGATAAACAGTACCGCTTACCGGAAAATCTCGAAGCCCACGAATGTGTTCTGTAAATTCAAAATCAAAACACATTAGTTAGCTAAAAAAATATAATTTATTTTCGAATAACACTTTCATTCAACTTCAACAATTATTTCATCAAGTGTTCAATGTGCCCCCCTCCTAAATCTTGACAATAAAGTGCCCTATTATGAATAGCTTCTCTCACGTTGATGAAAATATGTTCATCTATTTCTTCACATGTATCTATTATTCTGCGTTCCAACTCTCCTACTGTTTGGCATTTAGTGGCGTAGATTTTTGACTTCAGATACCCCCGAAGAAAAAAATCTATAGGTGTAAAATCCAGAGATCTTGGTGGCCATTCTGTACTTCCCCTGCGACCTATCCATCGCCCAGGAAAATTTGTATCGAGAAACTCTCTAGCCATGCGATCGAAATGGGGAGGTGCCCCATCCTGCTGAAATATGATTTCACGATTTTCAAACTTTTCCTGATTGATTATTACAATTTGTCTTATTCGAGGTTCAATTTCAGTTTCTAAAAGATTTCTGTAATGAACCCCTGTAAGATTGCCTCTGATGAAAATCGGTCCAACAACGCGATTGCCCAAAATCCCCGCCCAAACATTAACCTTTTCAGGAAACTGGGTATGTCCCTCTCTCAAAATATGCGGAATAGTATCGCTCCAGAATCAAACATCCTGTTTGTTGACTTAACCATTAAGGAAAAACTTGCAATCTTCTGCGAAACATACACGTTTCAGGAAGCCTTGTTCTCCTTCAATTAATTTTGTCAACAACTCACAAAATTCAACCCTCTGGTCTGCATCATCCTCCGTGAGAACATGAAGGATTTTCATTTTATAGGGATGACAATTTTTTTTAGGACTCTCTGGACACTTTTCGAACTTACTCTACAGGATTCAGCAACTGCAGACGTCGACTGAGTCGGATTAATTACCATTTCAGCAACAATTTCTACCTTTTTTTTTTCTGAAAGAGGCGTTTTTCCTGATCTTGGAGCATTTTTCAGCGTACCAGTTGCTTGGAGTTTATTCGAAAGTTTGCGCAAATATGGCCCCCAAATGGGATTTTCGGGAAATCTATTATTAAGCATACGGACTGCTAGACGATAATTTCTTCCAGCTTCTCCAAATATCAAAACTGCTTTAAATTTATCGTCTAAACTACGAGCCATGAACACACTTTTCATAAAAGGATTCAGGCGCTCAATGGACCATCTGACAGTTAGCAGTTCAGTTTGACAGTAAACAAGATGTTACCGCTACAACGAGTGTTTTTGGTTGGGTTTGAAATGACCAAAATGTCACTTTTCAAACGTTAATATTTCGAAAACAATCGAATTTGGGAGTAAAGTGTATGAGAGAAAACTGTTGAGAATTATGAGCAGATTTCGAAAATGGAATAATAAACGAGGTGTTCTATTTGAAAGAATTATTGAAGATGGCGCTCAGCCGCCATTTTAAGATTTTTGGGTAGTAGGCTCTTATCTTCTATCCAAGTGCTCCAAATTTCGTTGCGATATACCAGATGGTTCAAAAATTAGTGGGGGGGAACGGACTTTAGACGAGCACTGAATAGACGCTTTGATAATTTGTGAATATGCGGTAATAAAATTCAATGACGAGTCCAGACACACTCCGAGAAGCTTGATTGGTTTATTATTCTCTTGATTATTTTTTGTTGTGAAAAATCTGAAGTTTTGGTTTGCCATCAGACTAGTTCGTTATGAGGCTTTCAGATTCATTAGCGTTAGAAAGTAGGTTGGAATACTAAGTGTCACTTAGCAGAGAAGTGGAATCATCAACATACATTATCGGAAGCACATCCGTCAGATTAAAAGGCATATTTCGGGCATATCAATGATGTAAATAATAAATAATACAGGACCAAAGACTGACATCTGTGGTACTCCATAATTAACTTTTGAAAGTTTTGATATATCACAGTTCTATTTGATACATTACTGACGGCCTGCAAGATAAGATGTAAATAGCTTCAAGGCTTTTTCTCTAATCCCATTATATTTTAATTTTTGTAATAATACACCACATATTCTATTTTAAGGACGATTTCAGATATTTGTGGGTCAACAGGTATGATGGTCATAGGCCTATAACTGTCTGTATTGTTGAACTCGCTTTTTTATGTACAGGAGTAACTTGTGATATTTCAAATATTTGAATGTGCGATAGGCCTAGCAAGTGAAACACTTACCAGTTTCAGATACTCACTGTTGAGGTTGCCTAGGGATTTACTATTTTTCAATTGAGATATTATGGTATTAGTTTTCATGTCACAAACATAATTTTTATTTTTTTTATTATTTGCATTAGGTGCATTATTTGAAGATTTTGAAAACTATGTGTCATCTACATTATTGAAGTTGATCATTGAATTATTCATAACATTGGAGAAGTAGTCCGAGAAATCATCAGCTGTCAATTCAGATGTCACATGTGAATTCTTATTTTTTCTGTTTTCATTGATAATATCACATGTTGCTTTTTATTCATTGTCAGAAGTTAGAAGTCGTTTACCTTCTGCGTTTAATTTCCCTCGTTTTATTTTATTTTTATTATCCTTCTTCAGAGTATTATATACCTGAAAGTCTCCCAAGGTGCGTTTTAATTGGTGCATATCATTGTCAAAAACAAAGTCTGTATTTTCTAGTTTAGATTTTTTTATAAGTTTTTCTACAAAAGATTGATTAAAAAATGTTAATTACATATTGACCAGATGGTTTGCAGATTCATCAGATTTTTTTAAAAAAAATTTACATTATTTAAAATTCAATGAATGGTGTTTTCCTGTTATATAGTTACAAATATTTTTTTATGTTTTCTAAAAAAAATATTTTTATGATCCGACATATGTGTTTCAATAACTTCCATGATCAAGTTCTTGTTGTTTATGTTACTAAACAGATTTTCTTTTTTTGTATAAGTTGTGCTTGTTGCTCGTGTATTTTCATTAACTTTTTCCTCTAAACCTGTCAAGAAAATGTTTATAGAGTTATTCACATTTATGTTATCAAATAAATTAAAATTCAAGTTAAAGTCGCCAACCACAACAATTTTATTAGTGTGTGTAGTACTTTGTTTAGTGAACCCAAGAAAACATCATTATCCTCCATACGCGACCTGTATATACATAAGAAATTGATTTTTACATTATTTGTATGTACATTATTTGTATTCACTTCTATTGAGGTAAATTCAGAATGAATATTTACGCGTAATTCCTTGATATCTTTAGATTCAATTTTTAACAATTCTCGACCAAAAACACAAACATGAGCGGACGTGTTTCTATAGTAATATGCTTCGAATTTAAAATTAGGAATAACGATATTCACAATTTCTGATTATACATTCTCAAATTTTAGAGGTGAACCCTTCTATTTCTCAACCTGAACCTAGAATATTTTATGTTTATAAAACACCCCCTTATATTGAAGACCCAACAACAAAACATCCCAATATTTTCAAATTAGATCAACATCATATCGCAGAAAAAATCAAAACTATAACCAGTTTACATTCCAAAACTAAATTTGAAATGTCTAATGTCATCTATAGTATTTTTCATCTGAACTGTAATGAAGTAGGGTAAAGGCCTCACCAGCAGAAAATCGGACTCATAGCCTCTCACAAGAGAGACTGTAACCTCAACAAAAACAGTTGTGCTTTAGCTAAACATAATATCAATTCTAATCATTTCAGTAAATCAAATAACCTACAAAAGTAATTTCGTTGAAATTGTTTTCATTAGTAATGAATCTAATAGTATGGACAAAAGGTCTGATATCTCAAACCTGAGTGTAATTCATACTTGGACTTGATAATAATAGATTTTCAAATATTTCTGTTGTTTCAAGCGACCCGCTATGACCTTCATAAGGTTTATGGACCAGAGAACACATGTTCCATCTATGACAGATGAGTATTGGCATTTGATAATAAATGTTTTCCATTTCCTCTTTCGGCCATACTTGTCAATGTTAACTGAACCATGTGACCTTCCACTTCATCAAGATTCCATTTTGTCAGTTTCCAACCGTTATTTACCTAATTGTTTTCTATCTGAAGTTCTTCAACAAACCAAATATGCTGTATTATGGTTTAAAATACCGCAATATCTTTAAAATGAAGTGCACCAGCAACTCTCATATATTAACCTTAAATTAGTAAGTTTTTATAACAAAATCAGGTGTTTCGTATGATATCACATTGTTCTTTCACTCAACAGATGTCTCCAGAATGATAAGAAATTTTTCGAAAGCTTGAGAAATTAAAAAAGAGTTTTGTTTAACTAATGAAGTTTGAGGAATTGAGATAAAGGTGATTACGGTTTGCTCTCGCAATTTTCCATGGTTTTGAGGATATGAAATTTTAATTGCGATTATTTTGATAATATTTCATTGAATACCGTTGATACAAGCTTTTCGTATTGCAATTGAAACTCAATCCCATTCCGATTGACTCTGAAGGACGTAAATGCTCGTAAAAATGAGATTCTGGCGCTTGACTTTTCTTCAACTCTGGTATGTGTATATAACTGAGAATTCAATACCAGTCATTTTCAACCAATCAGATGCTTTATTTCGACATTGTTACTATGGTAACCAGCATATTTTCTGAAAATTTTTCATTCACATTAGCATGTAGACGTAAAATTAATAAGTGGAAATTTCCCGGCACATGACAGCTATCATATAATTAGACAAAAATAATATTGAAATGATATTGGCAATATTTTTTATTTACTTACTTCATAAGTTGGGAATATTACAACAATTTACCAAGGTGTACATTCTATAATATCACTAATCAATTTTAAATTCTTCAGAAATTCCACTTCACCCCCTCTTTCCTAAGTGGTGAATAAAACACAGAACCGGTGTTTTTTTCAACAATATGCCCGTGTTTGATGAAATAAAAATAATACTGAGACACTAGTTCATTTCTTTGAGTATTATATTTGTGTCCAAAAGAAGGCACAATATCACTCAGAATGTTGCCAGTCTCTTTAAATGAGTTTTCTTGCTCAGGATTCAATCCAGATTCTTCCACTAGGTATGTTAAATATTTTACATTTTTATTGTACATTTTAATGTGCTGTGATTCTTTGCAAAAACAATTCATACGATTGGAAGTTCATTTTATTATCACTTTTTTACTAACTTATGATTGTATACAATGTTATGGGGATCTTATAATGCCACAAATGAAATATTTATTGACAGGAATAGTGAATGTCAAATCCATGGCTAACTTTACAAAATATTTTTTTAACCAGCAACATACGCCAAGAATTAAACCTAAAAGAATATGGAAAATATTTAAGTATATATGTATAGGTATAGTTATATATTTTTTGCTGTATGTCACATTTGTTTGTAGTCAATATTGACATTCCCCTGAAACCTAGTGAGAAAATTATATAAAATCAATTATTTTTTAATAATAATGTATCTGATATTATTAATCTTATTTTACTAGGGCAAGGAAAAAATAAAAATAAAATATCCCGCAATACGAACATACACTTTTATTTTGTATATTGACATTTCCTTGGAACCCAGTGAGAAAATTGTATGAAAACAATCAATTTTATATAAAAATTTATCAGATATTATATATTTTATTTCACTAGAACACGGGGAAAATAAAAAATATCTTCCGCAATACGAACGTATCCACTTTTATTTTCAGTCAATATTAACATTTCTCTGAAACCTAGTAAGAAAATTGTAAAAAATCAATTAATTTTACATAAAAGTTTATCTGATATCATATATTTTATTTAACTGGGGAACGGGGAAAATCAGAAAAAAATCTCCCCCAAAACTGCCATACCACACAGCCTTATATTTATTTGTGAATAACGTCAAAATAAATACTCACTTAATGTTTTCCATTTGAATATAATTCCGGTATGAAATTTTCTCATCGAATCCCCCACGTGCTTGGATTAATTGCGGGAAATTTGTCTCGTACATGAATTTTTAAGGAAAATTTTCCCTCGTCGCTTCGCGACTCGGGATATTTTTCAAACAATTAATGTACTTGAAAAAATTCCGGCAATAATTAATGCTCTAGGGAGATCATAAGTGATGGTTTCATAACGTTTCGGCTGTGGCCACAGTCCTCTTCGGGTATTTTTTTGGGCTACGAAAATGGTTCTATTGGTCGGATGAAAGGTTACAAGTGTTTTTTTTTTGCGTACCTGAGGTTATTAACGAATGGATCCGAATCATTATTTGGAACAATAATAACGAACAAACACAAACAGCATTGCATATGGACTTGGAGCATGGGGGAGGAGTTCAACGTGCATCGCCGCAGTGGCGAAATCGGGCAAACTCGTCCGTATCTGCATTTACAGCTTTGATAAAATGGGTGTTTACAAAGTTCGACAGTTGAAATTTTTTGTTTGCAAGCGTCAAAATGATGTTTGTGTTGTTATTCGTCGGGTGGAAGCTCCGAATCCAGGAGAGACCCAGTGTCGAATGTGTTATTCTTCTCTTCTTTTCTTGAAACCATACAACGACACACTAGCTTGTCAATTTGATATAATATAACAAATGGTATTATCAGGAATGAAATCACTTTAATTGCGGTGGAGGAGTTTGGAAAAAGGATATATAGGTATAGTATTGCATGGTATAATGACGATTGAATGTGATGGGATAGAAAACGTCGATTTCAAAGAGAAAAATATTGAGAAACGATATAACGTGTGTTTAGATAATTATATCTTTTTCGAAAATAATTTCTCTTGTTTTTTGTTTGCCAAAGTTGGATTGATGGTTTACATTGAATAGTAGGCACGTCAATTCAATAGAATATGACGAATAGTATCATCAGGCATAGAATTCCTTTTATTATGGCAGAGGAGTTCGGAAAAAGGATATAACGGGTGACAATGGGACTAGGGCCATGCCTATATCTCCTTCACTTATCAACCGATTTGAATGAAATTTTGTACATAGACATGAGACAGAATTTCGGGTTGACGGACATATGGAAACAAAATGGCCGATTTTCGGTTTCGCCAGAATAACCACCAACTGCGACACTATTGCTTATTTTTTATTTTACAATTTAAAAAAATTATTTCCCAATTTTTTTTTGCCCGAAGGCCTCAATTAGGTTAGAATCTATACCAATTTACATCAGAAACTCATAGCAACAGTAATTTCATCGATAAGATCTATAACAAATCCTACAGCAAAAATTGAAATTTTCTGAACGCATTTTTTAAGAAAAAATATTTTTTTTCAAATGGTACCTACCGTGGACCATCTCACCATCCGATAGAGAATTCAATTGCCATTTCATCGATATACATTATGTACCTCTCCCTCTTTGTTCAAAACGTAGAGAGCAATCTAACAAAATGAAATCAATCTGAAAAAACTGGTAGGTAACATGACATCTATTCATTCTTTCAAACTTCACTTCAGAATGGTAACAATGAATTACCAAAAATAATCGATTTGATAATATGTTATTATAATTAACCCATAACAGAAGAGATAACTTTATTATAATCAAACTGTTTGAATAAATCTAACGACTGAAACCGTGAAACATTCAACGTAAAAATTATTACTCACATTACGATTATCCAAGTCTCAATAGAAGAGTTTCACATCCATCGAAAAGAAATTCTTTTTATCATTGACCAATGATATGTTTGAAGTGTTGCCCGTTTTCCCTAATACATAGACCAGTTCTATCTATTGTACACCTCATCACATTTATCAGTTCGTGAGCAGGAATTTCCTGAAATGCGCGCTCAACTCTAGCTCTCAAGTCCTCCAAAGAAGTTGATCTCCTCGAGTATACTTTGTATTTTATGTGACCCCATGAATGAAAATCAATGGGGGTTGGATCGAGCGATCTGGCTGGCCATCTGATTCGACCAGTTGTTCCAATCCATCTCCGCCCATAGGTATCACTAAGATATTGACGAACAATATTAGCATTATGTGGTCCTGCACCATCCTGCTGAAAAAATATATCTTTCCAGATGTTCTCAGGTGAATCGTTGATATTATTTTGAATATCGTTCTCTAAGAACTGTATATATCTTTGGCTCGTCAAAAGCCCGTCGAAAAGAAATGGTCCAATGATTCTTGTCTCTATGATTCCCACCCAGACGTTGAATTGAAATCTTTTTCAAAAATTACCATTATTCGTATACCTAGACTCATCTGTAAACAGTATCTTCCAGACAAAACCATTATTCAAATCATAATGACGCAAAAGCCAATTACAATGAGTAGTCTCCGTTCTGGGACATTTTCATATAGATGCTGATGCGAACTGTTTCTATAGGAGCGATATTTATGTTTTTTCAATACTTTTCTGGCACTTTTCCTGCTGATCCCACATTCAATTTTCAATTCCCGCACTGAGGCAGATGGAGGAAAATTAACATATGCTAAATCATCAGTTTCCGCTTCTTCACCGATGATGAAGTGTATGTGGTTTTCATCAGCTGGTTCTTTCCTTAGCATCACTCCCAATTTCCTGGAATAGATCCTCGATGGGTGCCATCTTGACGGATAACGAACAGCGTATAGCATACTAGCATTGACAGCGTTCTTCTGACATTCTCCATATATCAATATTATATCGATTTGTTCGTTTCGAGAATAACGATTATTATTTTCCATTTCAAAAAAACGTTTCACAAACGAAACGAGATGACAATTGGAATTGGTATTTCACTTTCGACATGACATTATTCGCCTACTGTTTTCCATGATTCCACGGCTACCTTTCATTTCATCAAACCCAAACTCAAACCTAAACTCATTGGAATTTGTAGGCATCGTATAAAATATTGTACAAATTCAATAATTGATCTTTTATCGTTTTGAAATGAGGGAAAGTGGTATATAATGTATATCGTTGAATTGTTAATTGAGTTCTCTATCGAATGGCAAGATGGCCCTCGGTAGGTATCATTCGAAAAAAAACAGTTTTTTCGTTAAAAATGCGTTCAGAAAATTTCAATTCCTACTGTAGGGTTTGTTATTGATTTTATCGACGAAATTACTATTACTATGAGTTACTGATGTGAATTAGAATATATTTCAACCTGGTCAAGGCCTTATGGGCAAAAAAATGGAAAAAATTGTTTTTTCAATTGTAAAATAAAAAATCAGCAACAGTGTCGCATGTAATTTGAGCCGAAGAATCCGAAGAACATCAAACATACATGGTGTTCCATCTAAAAAATCGAAGTTGGTGGCTATTGTGGCGAAACCGGAAGTCGGCCATTTTTTTTTCATTTAAATCGATTGATAAGTGGAGGTGATATAAGCACGGCCCTAATCCCATTGTCACCCGGTATAGGGGTGGTATTACATGGCATAATGACAATGAAATGTGATGGAATAGAAAACGGCAACTGTCAAAGGAAAAAATATTGAGAATATATATAACTTGTGTTTAGATGATTATATTCTTTTTGAACATAATTTCTTATGTTTTTTTTATGCCGGAGTTGAATTAATGGTTAAAATTGAATACGTGGCATGTCAATTTGATATAATATAACGAATAGTATTATCAGGAATGATTATTATTGCTTGGTATTACGTGACGATTTCTATCAGTCAACACCCACCACAAGCAGCAGCGGGGAACCCCTGACCGCACACGATTTTTTCTCTCCACTCATTATGAATGAACATTGACATTGCATGAAAATATAATATATAATTTTGGACTTTGTCATCAAAACGTATCCAAAAATTAAAATGAACCCTTGGAAAAGTTTGGCTCCAACAGAAACATGGCTAGTTGATGATATACCGATATAAGATTTCTCAAGCATTATTTATAATCAGAGCCGATGGTGTTTTCATGTAATTAATTGAAAACTCAAATCACTGCCACATATTATGCAATATGAGTGTGTGTTGAAGATTTTATGTAAATATATTTCTTCTTCAATGAACAAATATTTATCACAAATTATTTGACAATTATAGCTTGAAAAACTAAAAAACACGCTTATATGGCAAGAAAGTCTAAAAAAGGGAAAACAATTAGAATAAAGTTATCGACAAAAATATGAAAAAAAGCATGAGGAGGAGTAATATCATTATGAAAAGTGAGTGAAAAGCACCCCACGCTTTTTTTAAATGAAATAATTTTTTTTTCGAAGACTTCCTATTATCTTCAACTTGTTATTCCTTATTGCCTTATAGGCGTGTTTTTTCCAGTTTTTCCAAAATATAATTTTATTTTTAACTTTTCAGTCCATATTGCTGCAGAAGACTAAGAGAGACTACGGAAGAAAAACTCTTCGATTGATTCATCCACATGAGATGGAAGTTATATAACTCAATTTTGGCCAATATGCTGAGAACCAGTGCATTCGCCATTTCAACCTAATCAAGGCCTCATGGGCAAAAAAAAATTGGGAATTTTTTTTTTTTTCATCTAAATCGTTTGATGAGTGGAGGTGATATATGCATGGCCCCAATTCCATTGTCACCCGGTATAGGGGTGGTATTGCATGGCATAATGACAATGAAATGTGATGGAATAGAAAACATAATTTCTTATGTTTTTTTGGATGCCGGAGTTGAATTAATGGTTTACATTGAATATGTGGCACGTCAATTTGATATATTTTTTTTTTTAATGGCTTTGACATTTCGTCATTCGGCCAGTCACAAGTTTTTTTTTTTTTATGTATCATTTCATAGTATTCTGGGTAGGCCTTGTTACTAACTCCATACGCCACCTAGGAGCAGCACTGTTAATTTGAACGCAACAGCGAATCGTCGAGGACCATCCTCGGCCCGGCTACGAAATTTAACGGTTAATTCTCTCAAATTAAATAGAAAAATTTCTGCCCTGGCCGAGAATCGAACTCACGACCTTTCGATCATGAGTCGGACGCTAACCCACCGCGCCAATCCCCCCATATCAATTTGATATAATATAACGAATAGTATTATCAGGAATAATTATTATTGCTTGGTATCACGTGACGATTTCTATCAGTCAACACCTACCACAAGCAGCACCGGGGAACCCCTGACCGCACACGATTTTTTTTCTCCACTCATTATGAATGAATATTGATATTGCATGAAAGTAGAATATATAATTCAGGACTTCGTCATCAAAACATATCCAAAAATTAAAATGAACCCTTGGAAAAGTTTGGCTCCGACAGAAACATGGCTAGTTGATGATATACCGATATAAGATTTCTCAAGCATTATAAATAATCAGAGATGGTGTTTTCATGTAAATAATTGAAAACTCAAATCACTGCCACATATTATGCAATATGAATGTGTGTTAAAGATTTTGTGTAATTATTTTTTTTTTTATATACAAATATTTATCACAAATTCTTTGACAATTATAGTAAAAAACTAAAAAAACGCATATATGGCAAAAAGACTGAGAAGTGGAAAATGATGAGAATAAAGTTATCGTCAAAAAGGGGCTTGGTATCAGTAATATCACGTTTTTTTTACATAAAATAATTTTTTTTTGTCAATGACTTCCTATTATTTTCAACTTGTTAGTCCTCATTGACATATATGCGTGTTTTTTCCAGTTTTTCCAAAATATAATTTTATTTCTAACTTTTCAGTCCATATTGCTGCAGAAGACTAAGAGAGACTACGGATGGAAAACTCTTCGATTGATTCATCCACATGAGTTGGAAGTTATTAATAACTGAATTTTGGCGAATATGCTGGGAACCAGTGCATTCGCCGTATCTTTGAATTGTTAATTATGCTGATTACGGCCCCAGTGCATTCACCATATTTTAATAGTAGCCACTGAAGAGTTTCACCCTTCAACCCCTCGCTCCATCATCAGATCGGCTCCAAAATACCAAGTTATAGTATTGTCATGCAAACTACATAATAATAATAATAATGATAATAATAATAAAATAATAATAATGTTTATTTCCAAAGAGAATTTACATGGTGTAATACAACAGGAAACATGAAAATGAACATGATAAATCACTGAAGCTAGAAGCTTGTATGTGATAATTAATATAATAAAATCTAACAATAATTATGCATGTATATTATCTAAAAACACTAATTAGTAAAATAAATAAGTAACGAACATAACATATACACTTGCATTTCATATAAATAATAATTAATTTTTGGTTATGTAGAGTTCACATTTCACAGTTTTGTTGTGTAGTCGTAGATCGGGTATGGTCGCGTTCGTGTATTTTGGGTCGAATTCTGTTTGATTTGACGTATCGTATATCTTTCATGGGGTGTGGTCAGGGTTGTGTGATGCTGACTAAAATAAATTCAGAAATTTCAAGTCGATGACATCATTTAGGAATTCTCTCTCGGTGTTTGTTATCCATACTTCAACGTTATATTTGAATGATTTGAAATTTTTTATATTCTTCAAATTTTTTGGTAGTAAATTGTATAACTTAGGAGCTATACATTCAACGGATCGTTGACCTATAGTTTTTTCTCGGTTCGGTACAAATGTGGATGTCTTTCTCTTGTTCGAGTTTCGTATTGATGTTCAATTGGTTGTAATTTGATTTTATTTTTATGAATAGTCGTTAGTATTCGATGGCAAAATAATTGCCCTATGTCGAAAATAGCATTCTCCGAATATAACAGGCCACTGGAATAATTTTTTTTTTATAGATGATTCTTAGAATCCATTTCTGAACCATATTTAAGTTGTACAGATTACTTTCCGCCACGCTTCCCCAGCCAAGGATTTCGTAATTTAGTTGAGACTGTACGAGTGCATAATATAATGTTCTTAAATTTTTTGTATCCAGGTATTCCACAAGGTATCTGAACTTACTCAGTAAGCCCCTCAATTTGTTTTTCACATTCTCGGTATGGAGGTCCCTTCTCAAATGTCTATCTATAGTAATTCCCAGATACTTTGATGGGTCTTTTTCTTTGGTGATCGTGCTGTTGTCCACTATTAGAGGGCCTAGATCGGGTAAGTGATTCGAATATGAGGTGAGAGGAAGGTAGTATGTTTTCTGATTGTTCATAGTCAGCGTATTGAATTTGAACCAGTCGCATATTCGTTTCAAATTGTGTTCTGCTATTGTCTTCAGATCTGCCCAAGTTTCCCCTTTATAGATTATAGCCATGTCATCTGCGGAGCTGATAAGTTCACCTCCAGATCCAAATGTCATTAGGCTGTTTACGTAAAGTGTGAATAATAGTGGCCCGAGTACCGTCCCCTGTGGAACTCCGTAAGTGACGGTTTTCGAGTCATTTCTAGTTCCATCAATCTCAATCATTTGTTTACGGTTTGACAGATAATCTTTCAGTAAATTGAAGGTTGGCCCTCTTATACCGTAGGAGTAGATTTTTTGTAGTTCAAACGTTCATGGCACACGGTATCAAAGGCCTTTTGACAGATCCACAAAAATGCATATAAGCGGGTGTTTTTTGTCCAGCGCCTTATATATATATATATATATATATATATATATATATATATATATATATATATCCGATGTAAGTTTCAATATGGCATCTTCTGTACTACGACCTTCTTTAAATCCGAATTGATTGTTAGAAAGTATTTCAAATTTTTTCATGAATTTATCTATCCTTTCCTTCACAAGTTTTTCAAAGAGTTTAGAAAATACCGACAGTAAGGAGATTGGACGATAATTTTCTATTTTTTTCCGTTTTTGTGTAGGGGTTTGATGTTTCCTAGTTTAAGACAATCTGGAAATTTACCTTGCTCGGAACATTTATTAATTATAGAATTCAGTGGAATAGCTATTCGATTATTCAGCTGTTTGATTGTTTCAGATCTAATTAGATCCCATCTAGGTGATTTTTTGGGTTTTAGTTCATTGATAACGTCCATAATTTCTTTTTCATTAGTTGGTTCCAAGTATATACTATTCTCAATGTTGTCAATATGGTCTGTGGAATTAGTAGGTTTGATTATTTTTTTTGCATATTTCTCTCCTAGTCCACTGTAATGAATGTTGAATTGGTCCACGATTTCTTTTTTAGATTTCATGATTTTCCCATTAATTTCTATAGTTTCAATTTTTGTATTTGTTTTTGGTTTAGGGCATATGTCATTAATCGCATTCCATAAGCCACTGAATGTGTTTGGACTCTTCTTTATGATTTTGTTCATATATTCTTTCTTTGCTATGTTTGTAGTTTGTCTAAGACTGTTTTTGAGAGTTCGGTACCTTTCCTTCAGCCTAATATTATGGGGATCTGAACGTAATTGAATGTAAATATTATTTTTTTCATTGGCTTTTTTTAATATTTCCGGTGTTATCCAGGCTTTTTTTACTCTGTTAATTTTAATTTTTATAGTTTTTGTATGTTTTTGTGTATATCGTTTTGAAGTATGTATGAATGTGTCCATCATTTCATTTACGTCTTGTGTATTATAAATTTCAATCCAATTTTCATTACTGATATCTATTCTTAAAGTATTATAATTAGTGTACTTTTTATATTTATTTTGTTCATGGTCATTAATTGTATTTTTGCTGCAGTTATACTCCAAGGAAATGAGAAAGTGATTAGTAATGTCATAGTCGAATACATAGGATTTGAAGTTATTTTGGTTATTGGGATTTTTCACAAATATATGATCCAGGCACGTTTTGCTGCTCTTGTTACTCTATTTATAAAGATATGAAATTAAATGAATTCAAAACATTTTTATAGTCTTCTATTTCATTTGTGTTGTTTTTGAGCGAATGGATATTTATGTCTCCGATAATTATGTGGAATTTTTTTTTTTCTTCGAGTCCAAGTTGTTGTGAAGTTCTGTATTAAAAATATTCTTATCGGTACAAGGTGATCTATAAGTAGCTGTTATGACTAGTTTGATTTGGTTAACGATAACGTGTATTTCTATAGCTATAGCGATTTGAACAGTCTTATATTGATACTTTATTTGCGAACTGATAAATATAATTATTCCATCGTTCCTATTCAATGTTCCATGGCTATAGATGTTTTCATAGCACGGTATATTATAAGTTTCACTTGTGATGATGGAAGTCTCTGTTAAAATAATATTCTCAAATTTATGTTTGAATTGGTTCAGGAAAATGAGTAATTCATCAAAGTTTTCACTTACACTGCGGATATTCACATGAAGAATCTTGAGTTTACATTCACTATTACTCTGAACATCATGATCAAAATTGTTTATATTGTCGATAAGTTGTCCCTGTATGATTTTATTCTTGTAGTTTTTCATATATGGATCCATTTTTGCATTCTTTATTCATCCATCTAGTTCCTGTTTTGGGACCTGAGGGATGGTTTTCTGTCTCTGATTTGTGTGTGAGTTGGAGCTATATTTCTCTCTTTTATTTTGTTCTTCGCTTCTTCTTCTCTCTTCTTTTTCTCGCCAACTGGATCTTTATTTTGTTCGTTCTTGTTTGCATTAATTTCTATATAATCCTGTGGGGTTGTTGTTGTTTCAAAGAAATCGGAATTCTTTCTGGAGGGTGTCTGAGGTTCGCTTGTTGATTTTTGTGTGTTTCTGTCTTCGAATTCTAGAATTTCTTCCACTGTGTACGCTATGTTGTTCCTAATTAATTTTTCGCCTTTTATGTAGCAGTGATCTTGAGTTGAGGAGCTGACTTCTTTCAAATAGTTTCTCAGAATTTTGTTCTCTTCTTGTTGTGATATCGTTAGATCTGGAACTATGCTGATTTTGGTCCACTTTAGCTTCTGACAGTTTTGCAGATCACTTATTTTTGAAATTGTTGACATATACATACCCAGTTCCAAATCGATACGACAATTGGAAGTAGGTTATAATTAACTTCCAAAATTTGATTATATTGTTTGTTAGTTACAAGTGAAGCTAATAAAAGCGTGTTGAAAAAAAATTCAATCAAAATCAGAGAGAATATCTCATAACGTCGGCAGAATATAATGCATATTGTCATTCATATTCTGAATTATCGACACACGAAATTTATTACAACTTCAGCAGAAATACGCAAAATGATACAAAAACTTAGAATATACAGGGACCTTTTCCAAAATCCGCATAAGATGTGTTTTTTGTTACGTCGAAAATTTGCTCATTTCAACGTGAAATTTCAAATGCATTTTTTTTTTAATTTCTCATATCTTTTCAACTTCATAGAAGTTGTAGATTTTTCATAATTATCAGATTATTGAAAATATCGCACGTTATCACAGACTGTTCGATGCATAGTAAAAAGGAATTTGCTGACCGATATCCAACGATCCCGGAATATAACTTGCGATATTGAATAAAATAATAAATAAAACCAACCTTTTCAAAAACAAGCTTTTATTCAAATACCCCTAAAAAGTACAGAATGATCGCTTTGGATGTGTGACGTAGGTTATTCCGTGAGTTATAGATTCAAGAGCTTGTCGCGCGAAGTTTCCATTTCGAATACAGATGCGACAAGCTTTTGAATCTATAACTCACGGAATAACCTACGTCACACATCCAAAGCAATTATTCTGTACTTTTTAGGGTATTTGAATGGAAGCTTGTTTTTAAAAAGGTTTTTTTATCAATTATTTTACTTTATGCTCTTAAGTAAGTACCCCTAACCCCCAATTTTGAATCAACGGAATTAACCTTCGCCATCTTGGAGCAGCCATCTTGAATTTGTGAATTTTGATAGAAAATTCATAATCTCCAAGAACCCCCACATACCAATTTTGAATAGAATCGGACCATAATCACAGAAATCGTAGGACATCTTGAAGCCGCCATTTTGATTTTATGAATTTCGTCAGAAAATTCAAATTCTCCGACCCTGAAAACCCCCACATACCAATTTTGAATCGAATCGGACCATAAACACAAATATCGTCCGCCATCTTGAAGCCGCCATTTTTTTCTTCTCTAACAAATGCATAATGCATTGTCACGGGAACTATGAACACCTGCCAAATCTCACGTTAATCGAACAACTGAAAGTGGGTCAAATTCAACTTGCAAGATTTGATGACAAACATCGGGACAGGTGAAACTAAATAAAAACTTGTAAAATAAAATAGGTCCGACTTTGTGATAGAATTTTGGAGTTTGATCTCTTCTCATTGTCATTTTATTTCCATCTTTGATGACTGGATGATTTCAGTTAGAGAAATATATTCGTAGTTTTCTGATACTGTTTCATTCTGTCAAACATGGCCACGCATTATAATTCAAGGATTCGAAAAAGTCTGTTTAATTCAACATTAATGCATGCATCTTGGTTATATTACCATGGAAAATATGAAAGTCGGTGCTTCATATTTTGGAAATATCAGCTCCACTGGCAGACCATAATTCAATATCATTTTGTTCAAAATAAACCTGACTATAATTACTAAGACGGGAAATCCTGCCGGAATGTTACTAGTAGTAGATGAATAGCTTTGTCAGGAAATTTATACAGCTTCCCGGGTAATTTCCCGCATCTGATATGCCGACTATGCAAGAAAATTATGGGTTCAAGTGAGAAATGAAGCGAAGAGAGTAATTTGCAATTATGGTCGTGGAACAAAACAATATAGCCCAATCAATGAAGGCAAGAGAAGTACGTGGATTGATTTAAATGTAACCAATATGCGTGAGATGGATGAAAAAAAAAATACAATGAAGAACTACTTTGGTGTTTCACTGGAGACAATAAAAAGTAATATCGAAAAACATCAGGGAAGTCCAAAAATCCAGCTAGATTTCACATGCCGCTGAATTGCTCACGTCATTTCCCATCCGGAAAAAATAATACAGAGCGAGCCATTGAGAATCAAGAAGACGGTCCAGAATGGAAATGGGAAACGATCAGATATATCGATTCCATTCTTAGCAAAATAAAAACCCTATGAGAATAAAGTCTTCTCCAAATTATTCCAAGCACAAAATCCTATTAATTTCATAAAGCAAGTTAGGTTAGGTTAGGTTTCAAGTGACTGGGTCTCTTATGGCCCTCCACTGCCACCCGTGAGGATCTATTGTGTCTCACACTCATATTTCACCAAAGCAAGTGATAACTCTTTCGAAAGGTCTCCCATATCTGTATATGAATCAACAGGAATTTTCTAATTCTGTTGTGTATTTCTCAATCATTGTAGATTTATTGCAATTGGGATACCACTTCTCATTCATTCAATAAAAGATCTGACAGTGAACAATCAAGAGGTGATCGGTAATATCAGTGGATCATTTGGAAAACTAGAGGGCCGGCTTTCTTGCTGAATCTAGCTTTCTCCTCCTGGTGAATAGTACTATCACAGTCTTGCTGGGCTTGACCTATAGTTCTCGTTCTCCACACCACCAGTGATAGTCTCGAGAGCCGCTTGGAGAATGTCCGATATCACCTCTCCAAACTTTCCTCCAACTGGTATAACTATGTCGTCAGCGTAGCCTTGAACCTCGATTCCCTCCGCTTCAACAGTCGTGATCAGATTACCTACGAGAAGTGATGAAACTCCTCCCTGTGAATATCTCCTCATCGCCCTTGTCAATATTCTCTTCTGGTCAAGGGAACTCATTCTGTATCTTAGCATCGCGTCAATCCAGTTACAAATAGTGTCCGAAATACTTTCATTTACTGCTGCTCTGTGTAGGAACATCGGTAAGATTTAGTTGAAATTATATTTAGAAAAATATTCATTTCACAAACAAAATTCTCCCATGTGAAGAGTCAATACATTCTAATTCACATGAGTCTCTTGGAAAACATAAGGAGTTCATTTTCATTTTCCAACTCCCTATAATCTGAAAACTAAAAAAGATCCTAATGGAAGAATCAATTGAGAAAACAGGTCGTATTTTTTCCATGAATCCTCAATGATACAGTTTGAACATGTCATTACAAATTTACACACCCTATGAAAAAATACACATTATATGCTTTGGAGGTTAAATCATGTCTCTGGACTATGCTGATATATTCAATTCATGTAATATTGACCTCATTCACATATTCAGTCATATCGAAAATGTCTATTTTATAATTGGTAATGTTCACTACACTCCAAAAACTCTTCACTTTCCACGTATCTCACTGTTAAAAATGAAAATTCAACTTTGACCAACGCTTCACAGTGTTCCATGTGCAATACAGATCAGTGTTGTTCTGCACGGTTCATCAGGTTTAACACACTGATTGGCCAAATTGTTAAATGACGGTAGTTTTGAAATGAGAGCAGAAAATGAGTGGACAGGTCATTTGGATTTGGTTATTATTATTATTATAATGAATAGAATAGGTTTCATTTGCTTATGAAAATATAAGAATGTTGTTTCTGTCCTGTGTGATATAGGAGGTATTGGTATCAGAATGAAGGTATAAAAAATTTAATAAATAGTTGAAAGTGAGGGGAAGTAGAATTCTGAATATTCTAAGATTCAATTCACATGAAATTTTTAACTTTTTGTTGTATGAATTTATCGAATTATGTAAAAACATATCGAGAACCATTATAAAATAATAAATGTAAATTCAATATCTCAGATGAACCTCTCAAGGAAAACTATATTATGTCTAGAAAGAAAATCAACATGTTATCATTTTTTTATTGCACCAACACGTTTCAGTGGGCATTCAGAGACATGTCACAGAAGAACAAATACAATACTTCCAACATCTTCCAAAGGTCTCTTTGGAGAGTGCATATTGCGTCTCAAAAATACATCCTCATGCCTTTATGTTCAAAACATCCCGAAACCTGCCAAGGATGTTTGTGCTCGCTGGATCTTGATAACCCTTATAGTTTGTTCAGTACCCTGGAGATTTCTCTTTCGATCCTGTAGTACGCTTGGAATTGCATCCTATTCCGTGCCCTGAAACAAACATCACCAACCAAGAAGGCCAAGAGTTGTCCCTATTGCTTGTCTTCGGTATTTTGGTTCAGTGGTCATTTGTACCAACGAGTGAAGGGGTTAGTCTGATTACTCCGATTTCGTCCTGTTTTTCGGGAGCTCCATAGCGGCACCGTTTCTCTTGAGACCCCGGACATCCGTCGCCAAGGCGCTCACAGCTTAGGCAGACCGTACACGAGCCACATTTTGCGGTTGTACCGACCACACAGTTACCGTCGCTCTCCGGCAAACTCTAGCCGCCCATAAAACATACTGTACTATACGTACATGGGCGTTCACGAGAATCAAAATGGGTATTTGCAGTCAACTTGATGCCTATCTCCGCCTGGTGGTCGTCACGGCATCTGCCTCACACCAACCACAAACTTGCGGTCGTACTCAACCACGTCGCGTCCGAATGCTACGCAGCGATCGCAGCGGAAGGACGTCTCCAATATAAACACTGGTCAATACATTTTATAAATTCAACGAATGAGCTAATTGACATTCTATAGTAATAAAGAAATTGTTTTCAACTTGAAGGAGTTTGCCAAATAAGCGCAGCCAGAAGTGGATGTATCCGAAGCGATCGTACCTTCCTACGTCTTCTGCACCTCCTCCTCCCCAAAAAAAGAAGTAGCACTGCTTTTTCCTCGAAATCCATTCCAAAACTGGCACTAGAATCTGACACCACAAAATATGGGACAAAACAACGTTCCCATTTCATATGATGGGGTTAGGTTGTAGTGGCTCCAACTACAAGTGATAGATAGATAGATTTTTATAATTTATGAAAGGCATAAATTCATTCACACCTCAGGGACCAAAAATATTTTTGAGATAATGGGGGCGTTCGATACTTCTGCTGAGTTGCTGAGTGCTGTTTACTTCAATATGGAATTTATACAAGCAATCGATTCCAACCTGAAACAAGAAACGGAAAAATTTATAATGCATTGGATCAATGTGTACCCCTACGAACTGGTAACGTCAAGCGTAAATATCCGCCGTGGTTCGACAGGGAAATTATTTGTCTAATACGCCTCAAGGCTGAGCATTGGCGTTCATTCAAAAACAGCGGAGACATTGCTGCCCGGGATGAATTCACTCGCTTGAGGGCAAAGATCAAGGCTGACGTTGACAATTCGTACAAAAAATATGTGAAATCTGCTGAAAATGACATAAAAGGCAACCCAAATAAATTTTGGGCATTTATAAACAACAAAAAAGGACCAACTGGCATATCTGACAGAATGACTTACGAAGGACAATCTTTTGAAACTCCTCAGGACATTCTTAATAGCTTTGCTGATTTTTTCTCCAAATTATACAATATTAGTTCTCAAACCGAATTTAGTGATAGTGATACGCATTCACAAGTCCTGAACATTTCCTATTTCGAAGAAAATGAAGTGTTGGCAGCTTTGAAACAGCTGAAACCAAAAATGACTACGGGTCCCGACAGCATCCCTGCACTAATGGTCAAAGATTGCGCTTATGCCCTGGCTAATCCACTAACAAGCCTGATAAATATCTGCGTCAAAACTAGTACCATCCCAGACCTATAAAAATTGTCTAAAGTTCGCCCAATTTATAAAAAAGGGGATAAGTCTGATGTTGAAAATTTCAGAGCCATATCAATAATATGTAATTTCGCTAAAGTGTTTGAAATCAGCAGGTTATATCCTCATCTGAGCAATCAAATCTCATCACTTCAACATGGTTTCATGAAAGGTCGCTCGACAACCACCAACCTTCTCAACATCACTCAATACATTGCAGAGACTACTGATAGGAGATCCCAAACCGATGTCATTTATACGGACTTCTCGAAAGCGTTCGACAAACTTGATCATGGAATACTACTATCAAAACTGTACAGGTATGGCTTTTCTCAGACCCTCATCGAACTTTCCGCGTCATACCTCACCGACAGGCGACAGTATGTCATATTCAATGGCTTTGAATCTATTGAATATGCATCTACCTCAGGTGTACCTCAAGGAAGCAACCTTGGTCCACTCCTCTTCAACGCTTTCATAAATGACATAGTTGAGGTCATTGACCTCAACTGCTTAATATACGCGGATGACCTCAAATTATTTTCTGAGATTAATGGGATAGAAGACTGTCTTCAATTGTCCCTTAACCTGAAACGCATTGAGCAATGGTGCTTCCGTAATAAGCTTCTTCTTAATGCAAGTAAATGTAATGTAATGACATTCACTTTGAGAAATCAGCCACTTTTATATCAATATTCAATCAACGACATCCCCCTCCAACGGCCTATCACATACACCGATCTTGGTGTTATTTTCGACTCGAAATTATCTTTTGCCCCTCATATTGAAGCCACTCTGTCTGCTGCAAACAGAATGTATGGATTCATTGCGCGTATCTCTAAAGATTTCTCCGACCCATCTACATCGAAAACCTTATACTATGCCTTCGTCTGATCAAAATTAGAATACGCATCTATAATCTGGAACCAACATCATCACTTATATATAGAGAAGGTTGAATCCGTTCAGCGTCGCTTCCTTAAACTTCTCTCCTATAAAACGGACAACATATATCCACCAATTGGCTTCCCCCATGATGCATTGTTGGCTAGACACTCTATGAACAGCCTAAGCTGCCGTCGTGATTGTCACTCCACAATCTTCCTGTTCAAACTTATCAACAACCTAATTATTGACCCACATATTCTGCAAAAACTCAATTTCAGTGTACCTAGACCATCGTCTAGAGTAGACAACACGTTTTATTTACCAACACCACAAACAGATGTCTTGAAATACTCACCGCTGCAAAACATGTGTGTCAATTGTAATTCTGCAAGTTGTCAGATTGATATTTTTGACTGTTCAATCTCTGCGATTAAATCCTATTACTTTAGTTAATCTCGATATGTATCATTACTTCGTTAATTTGTTATTTTGTATTGTACTGTATTTGTAACTTATATTCCTGTTCTGTAGTTGGGTGTAACCTGTAGAACAGTGTTTCAATAAATAAATAAATAAAAATAAATAAATAGAGAAGAATATATCAACCGATGGTACACTTTTACATTCCAAAAAGGATATCTCTGGAAGTTTCAATAAATATTGGGTCAAACTTATGCAAGTTGAATGAGAGTTCCTCAAAAATATACAGAAAACCAGGAAATATTAGGAAACACAATGTATCTATATCTCACCAACACCAAAGAAGTCCACGAAACCATAATGCAGCTGAAATCAGAAGAGTAGTCTGGTGACGATAATATACGCGCGGGAGCTTTGGAAATATGGAAAAAAAATTCAATTTATATCAAATAATACATGGTTATAAAAATGAATTCAAAAATACAAAAACAAAGTTTTAAATATTGAATAATCTCAAGATGAGAATTTTGATTGATGCCGGGGACTTGCTATTTCAGTTGGAGAAAAATCCGGAAAAACCCACAACACCATCAGAATTCAGATCATCAACTTTCTCCTAGAGAAGGACACAAGCTCCCTGGGAGATGAGAGAATCAATCTTGGAAAATACACAGGAGAGTTTGCAATATGCCGTATAGTGTCCATTGGAAATGCTGCCGCTATGATTAGATATGCCGTGGATATTATGAAGAGTATTCATTCCATCCTGAGCAGAATATCGGTCAAAATTATCATCACATTGTCCAATCCACTGCCATCAGTCTAAGAAACAAGTTTTAAATGTTGACAATTTTTTTTTATGTTTATGTACGAATCATTTTTCTGATTTCTTTTTTAATCAAGTCACAAGTCCAACAGTATGGGCTTGCATTGTCAGTCACCCAGAAATGTTCAAAAGTAACGGAGCAGTAATTACGAAAAATACATCTCAATATAGACTTCAGTAGACAGATATCTTGTCCAAGAAATAGAATCTTCATGTAAACCTAGCGGAAGGTATCTTATGAATCCTTCCGAATCTGCTGGAACGTTATGATCAAAGGAAGGAGCAGAATTTTTGAATAAACGGACGGAATGTGAAGTATCCATCATTTTCTGGAAAGAATCAGTACTCCAGATATTTTCCATTGAAGATATGAAAGATTTTACTAGATCTTCTTCCATTCTTGATGTAGTAGTATCTAAATCCTTCATACAATAATCATTCCTGAAAAATTCCAAACAAACCTTGGTGTTCGAGAGACAATGGATCATGCTTCCCAAAAAACAGATATTTTCTACATTTCCCAATCCTCTCAGGCCAAACGTAGAAATAGACTGTCTTGTTGTCATAGCATGCTCACTTATGTCGAACGGAGAATTCTTAGGTTCATTGTTCCTGTAATTCAAAGATGGTTATAGAGAAACTGATATTGATTTTTTGGAAGGTACTGAGATTATCTTTGATGACTGATATATATTTTGTAGGAAAATTGGGACGTTAAAATAATTCATCCAGTGGATGAGATGGAAAAATTGTACCCATTACAGAAGAAGCATTGCCCCTTTAAATTGCTAGACTCAATCTTTGTATGAAAAATGACGTTGTAGCTCGATCCAATCTCTTTCCAATTCCATAAATAAAAGACAGAGATTCAGGGCCAAAGGCACCAAAAGTCCGGACAGCTATTGGATGGAAACGATAATTATGTCCAAGATTTTGATATTTCTTTCTTTCCAATTTCTCGCTGGACCTGTGGACTCAGAAGTATTTGCCTAATGAGAGTCCCACACCACAGGTTCGCCATATTTCCAAGGTATCAGTGTCATACCATCAGAATGTTTGTCATCATGTCGGCCAAGATGTCCCAACAGAGCTGGAATACCTGTGTATATCATAGGACATATCATAGGACGTTCAATGATATCATTGTCTTGATAATGTCTGGATTACCGACCCGCACTTCTATTACAGCTCAAACCATGAGTTCCTTCTTGGATCACTTCACTACCATATATACATTGATGAGGAAAAAGAATATCTAAACCCAGTCTCAGTCCAACGGATATCCTGAAAGACACGTCTTCTGAAAGGTCTCCGAGAGAAGCCACAGGTGAAGTATTCAGCCGAACTCCGGAATCTTTAATAATGACAGCTTTCAGACAAGCCTTTTCCAATTCAGACCTGGGCAAAGCAAGTAAATTTTTTGAGGAGATATTCAAAAGTGGATTTATGAGTGTTTCTCGTAGCGGGAGGCAAATATAAGTTGGTTTGTAATGACCAAAGAGAAACAGCTTCATCAGAAAATTTATTAGTTGTATCTGAAAAAGAAGTGGAAGGGAGAATAGAATCAATGAGACTGAATACACTACTCAAGGAAGCTAAGGAAGCAGGTGAAGCCAGGAAAGAAGCCAAACGGAGCACCAGACCTCCAAGATTAATCGGAAGTGTTGCCTGTAACCAAGAATCTTTAATTAAAAAATTAAAGTAACATTTTCCAAAGTGTGGCACATTAAATCGCCGAAATCTTGAAGATCATCGAGACTTTTCCAAAATGGGAAACATCTGAGGGTATACATCAATTTTGGTATACCGTGACAAATTCTCAGGATAAAGAATGAGACATGAGTTGGTAGTTCATTCAGACGGGTGGAGAGTAACTGCAAAGAGTCCTTTTCATTTCTCATATGTCCAGAAAGAGCATTTATGGAAAGAAAGCCAAAAAGGCTGCAATTTAACTTTGCCAGAATGTTCATACCAAGGGCTAACGATTAGTTAGCTAGTAGTTAAATTTCTAAATTCACCTTGCCAGATAAAATTAAATCACATAAATTTGTGATTGAAGAAATAAGTTTTTGACCAGCACTACCAGAGC